>LNAC01000465.1:957767-1023551 GCA_002007465.1 Ailurus styani
GCATAGGAGAGAGCCCGAGATAAAAAGGTTTCTATTCACTCTGCCCCAATTAAAAACAGGTCAAGTGTGCATGACTTCGCCATCCACATGGAAATGAAAAGCTGAAACAGGGGAGGAGCAGGCACCTCCCTGGGTCTCCAGCAGGCTCAGATAAGATCCATTTACCACTTGGAGACAGGTGGCACATGGCAAACCCCACTAAGGAGGCTGACATTAAAAGGCATGAGCTGAGGGGTGGGGCTGACTCGGTTTGCGGGCGGATGGGACAGCCAGCAGAGACTGCATCAGGCTGCAGTGATCGACGATCCCAAAATCTCAGGGACGTTAAAACAGCACTGTTGTCTTGCTCATGTGCTGGTAGAGGCTCCTTCTCAACACATGCTTCCTTGACCACTGCCACTGAAGGTCTCACGGCCTTAAGTGAACATGCCGTCTGGGCAGTAACACACATCACTTCTCCCCACAATCCACCCGCCAAGCTGTCAAATGGCTCTTCCTCACTTGGAAGGGACAAAAAAGCACAATCCTTCCATGAACCAGCAAACCAAATGCTAGGAATGTCGGGTACATTGAGGGGGAGCATTTTAAAATCACCGTTTATGGGGTGCCTAGGTGGTTCAGTTGGTTAAGCGTCTGACTCTAGATCTCAGCTCAGGTCTTGATCTCAGGGTCATGAGTTCAAGCCCAGTGTTGGGCTCCACCCTGGTCACGGAGCCTATTTAAGTAAGTAAGTAAATTAATAAATAAATGAAATCGCCATTCGTTTTACTTTCTATGTATCTCACAACTTGACCACTCACATTTTATTCTTTACTTTTTTAAAGATTTTATTTATTTATTTGACAGAGAGAGACCGAGAAAGGGAACGCAAGCAAGGGGAGTGGGAGAGGGAGAAGCAAGCTCCCCACTGAGCAGGGAGCCTGCTGCAGGGCTCGATCCCAGGATCCTGCTGATCATGACCTGAGCGAAGGCAGACACTTAATGACTAAGCCACCCAGGCGCCCCAACCACTCACATTTTAACTACCCATGGGTTTTTGTTTGTTTGTTTCTTTCCTCAAATGTCTTATTTTCATAGTTTTTTGTTTTTGTTTTTTTTTAGAGATTTTATTTATTTATTTGACAGAGAGATAACAAGTAGGCAGAGAGGCAGGCAGAGAGAGAGGAGGAAGCAGGCTCCCCCTCCAGCAAGGAGCCCGATGCGGGACTCCATCCCAGGACCCTGAGATTATAACCTGAGCCGAAGGCAGAGGCTTTAACCCACTGAGCCACCCAGGTGCCCCTATTTTCATAGTTTTAACAAGCATTGAAAAGTCCCTTCTATAAAACTGTATGATGGAAGACCAACAGTTTTCTCCACATCTTCTTCTGTCCCCCTCCCCGTGCTTTAATGTATATGTCCCAAGAACCAAGAGTCGGTGCCATAGAAAACCACAACTTTTAATACTCAGGCCACATAGTTGTAAATCTGGCTCCCAAACACTCATAATTCTCACCAATCAAATTAGCAATTTCTCTTTTCAGGGAGGCAAGTAAATATGCAGAGAGGAGATCATTCCAACATTCTTTGGGTTTTGGGGTAAGAATTGAAGTGCCCTTTTCCATGAAAACAGAAAGAAGTCTAAGGACATCACCTAACAATTTTACAGCCTAATTAGAGAAAACTTTATAATTCTGACATGAAACCTGGATGTCATGAAACAAGATTTTCACTCTCATAAGGCAAAAGAAACCTTAAAAAAGATAAAAGAAAAATAATATATTGAAAGAAAATGTTTTTTACACATATAACAGAAATGTAGTATCCATAGTATGTAAAAAGTGCCTACAAATCAATAACAAAAGACTAAGAAGAAATGTATATGAACAACAAATTTATAAAATATGATTAACTTGTGATAATTAAACAGGGTAGCAATTATTTTGCCTACAAATTAGAGAATTTTAAAAGATGGATAATATCAAGTTGTGGTTATAGGATAGAGAATTGGCTGATGTAAAAATTATAACACTGATTTTCGAGAGCAATTTGCCAGTAGTAGTCAAACTTGAAATTTGTATGTCTTATGACCAAAGAACATCCACTTCTAAGAGTGTGTCCTATAGAATGACTTGCACAAATACATCAAAAGCTATAAGCATGACACTTCTTATAGCATGATATTTCTTATAAGCATGAAACTTATTTGTGATTATCAAAAATTGGAAAAGGCATAAAAGTCTATCAATAGAGAGCATTACATCCATGCGATAGAGGATCACACAACAAGAAAAAGACTCAGATAAGAGCTGCAAGTATGACATGAAACATGGTTTGCGTGGCCAAACAAGAAGTGAATTATAAAATAAAATATATATTGTGGATCAGTGGGATGCTGAGAAACCAGCTGTCATTTAAAGAGGAAGCTTTGATTAGCATTGCTGATATCCACAAGGTAAAGCCTCTCGCCATAATCGCATTCAAGCCACTAACAGTTTAATAATTGGCTTGTAAATTCTGCAGACCATTATAGGGGACTATATTTATTTTTATGTGTGGGGGCGCCTGGGTGGCTCAGTCAGCTAAGCATCAGACTCTTGGTTTCAGCTCAGGTCATGATCTCAGGGCCCTGGGATTGAGCCTCTGTCGGGCTCCACGCTCAGCAGGGAGTCTGTTTGTCCCTCTCCCTCTGCTTCTCTCCACACCCCCTGCTCTAGAATAAATAAAATCTTTTTAAAAATAAAAAAAGTACGTATGCACATGTGAGTCAGTAAGTATGTGTGTGTATATTTGCATGTGAGCATAGAGGCACAGAAAAAAATATCAGAAAGACTGAGCAGAAACAGGAGCAGAACCATAGTGGGACAAAGGGCAAAGTACCACTTTGTACTTTTCATACTTTGGTATTGTTTGAATTTGTCCCACTGAACATGTATTGCTTCAGTAGTTAAATTAGGATTTAATAATTTTATCACAAAAGTAATATATTATGACTACAGAAAAATTGCAAAATATGAAAAATGATAAAGCAAAATATAAATTATCCATAATTCTTCTATTTCTACTTCACTATTAATATTTTGGAGTATTTCAATTGTTTTTCCCAGGAGCACACAGCTTTGGATTTTTTCAAACAAGTTCACATTTTGTGAGTAATTTGTTAACGGTACATAAATTCTGCCTCCATTTCAGATTATTTCCTTAGGAAATAATGTTGTTTATTATCGCAGGAGTGGCATTAATTATTGATGAAAAGTGAGATTACAAAATAGACCTTAAAGAGAGGATTACTACATTTTATTCAGTGCTATTCAGGCTAATAATATGTCACCAAATTTTATTTCTTCAATTTACTAAAAACATATAGGTAAGTGTTTATGGCAGTAGAGAAAAAGAAAGGCTACTAAGAGATTTGTTATAGATTTTACTACACGCACATTATCTTACACGAAGAGAACTGTTGGCTCTGTGATGCTTGCAGCAGACACAAAAGACGGTGGAGTTGACTGGGTTAATTCCACATAAAGGAGTTTAAGGTGAAGAAGATGGGTTCACAGATATGTCAGGAAAAACAAGAGGTATTCGAGAGGAAGCAGGGCCATTAATAAGTGGGAAGGATGATGAAATTGGTGGTGACTAAAATGGTAGAGCTACCAATGGCTTTTATATATAAATAAATATCAAACTTTAACAAGAAAAATAAAGCAAGCCAGCGCAGACATTTAGGAAGTACTGACAATCTTGTCAATACAGCTGCTGATAAAAGGCAGGTGAGGGAATTCAGTACAACCGCTTAAGGCCCGGATTCCAAACACCTGAAGTCCTAGGGATTTGAAGTCGTCCCATGGAGCTTTGTGCTGAAGCTGATACCTCACCATTTCACACCCCAGTCAAACATTTTTCCCCCTACGATCTAATTTCCAAATGCATTCTTCACCTCACCTTTACCCGTGGCTCAAAACCTGGAAATGCAAAATTTCAGCCATGTCTTTTATCGGGTACAACACTCAAGAGGTATCTTGAGACCAGAGTGCAGGAATTTTTTTAAATTTTTTTTTAATTTTTATTTTTATTCGACAGAGAGAGAGAGATCACAAGTAGGCAGAGAGGCAGGCAGAGAGAGAGGAGGAGGCAGGCTCTCCACTGAGCAGAGAGCCCGATGTGGGCCTCAATCCCAGGACCCTGGGATCATGACCTGAGCCGAAGGCAGAGGCTTTAACCCACTGAGCCACCCAGGTGCCCCCAGAGTGCAGGAATTTACCTGCGTTGCAAGCCAACTGTTTTACTTGGGACCACTAATCCACATGCTGGATTCTCCATCCACATGTGGTTCTCCAACCACACACCCCCACTCCCTAAGTTTTTAAGTAATTGACAGAGCTCAAATATCCATTGAACTAATTAGGGTTACTTGGGAGAGCTATTGTACTTTTCTTTTTGCAATTAGGGAGAATGTCTACAGTGAGTGAGTAAAGAAAAAAAAAACCAGTCTCTTCCTTTTTTCTCTAAGCAAATGCAATTAGCTGATGCATCCATGAAGGGGCTCATCTATACTTCGCAAAATTAAAGATGTTGCCGTCAGAAGATTTAGATGACCAAAAAAGTCAGATTTCAATGGAAATTAACTATTACGGTTTCTCAACTATTGATTCTTCTTCTTCTTTTAATAAACTGTAGAGGACAAAGTGAGTGTCCCAGAATCAGGGAAATTAAATGTGATGCCAGCATTCTGAACAAGAGTAACCTCTTGTATCTGTCATTCCCAAACAGAACTTTTGACCACAGTAAAAGAGCAAGGGAAATGTTGAGAAAATCAGATAGAGAGTAATGGAATCGCAGAACCAATAAACTGCAAATCAGTAGAGAAAGGGGCACCCCAGAGGCCCTAATCTGGACTTGAGTCAATATTGTGATACAATTGTTGAACAAAAGTTATGTGAATTCAGACTGGCTTGAATGTATGTCTTTAATCCATGTATTTATATATCACCTCTTCTCAAGGAACGAAAAGCATTTTGTAAGCAGTTTGGTCCTCCACCCTTATTAAACACCCCCATTTTCCCCTCTGGTGACGTAAGATTCTCCATCAGCAGAAGATAAGAGGAAGCTGGGCTAAGAGGAAGCTCTCTCATTTGCCCAAGAGAAATCAAGAAGGTACAGCTAAAGTCAGCCCAAAAAAGTGTTATTTTCATGGGGCACATGCTATACCAGTTAGAATTTAACTAGAGAACTGAACGATTTACTCAAAGGAACAGGAAAAACTCAAGTGAGTATACGTAAGGAGGCAAAGTTTTTAGGAATTTGGCAGCATTCCTAAAGAGGCCTTCAAGGGACCTACAAGAAAGAATAAACACTGCACTGAATTCCAAGGTTATAATAAAGTCGAGCCATCTTGAGAAGTGGGAAGACTTTTCTCCAAGATGTAAATTACCTTAAGACTAAGTTTTAGGGATAGAAACCTTTTGTGGGGGATCCTTGCTACTGGTTATCTTCTTTTACGCGTAAACCTTTTGGGATTCACACACATTTACTCTTGGCAAAATCAAGCTACCATTTTCTGTGATAAATAAAGGCCTTCAAGTAGCTACAGGAGTATTCAAGTTCCTGAGAAATGGCTTAATGTCCACCCAGATTTTAATGTCCAGAGGAAGTGGGTAAGCTAAATGGGGGGAAAGGATGACACAAGAATGAAGGAGACATGTCAGAAAAGCTTGAGCTGCACCCACATCCTGGTGGGACAGTGTCCCACAGATGGTTCCTCTCAGTGGAAAAGAGCAATCCTATGCCTGCAAACGAGACGGACTTGAGGGTTGAGAAGCCACTTTCTTCCTTAATCTTCGAATCCTCAGTTAGCTGCAGCTTCGATTGGCATGGGTCTCTGGGCGACACCTGTTGATTCAACTGGTCCCTTCAGTAAACTGACTATTCAAGGGAGTAAAAGTTTCCAGTGAGGGCCTCTTCCTCTAGACCATCAGCTGATTTGAATTATGGGAGATTCACGGGAAACTGCTAATTACACATTTCCTCTTTGCCTAATTGAAGCTGGGGTGATAAATGGTGAGGAGATATTTTATTTACTCCAGAACACTGGCAAGATATTCCAACCTCTATTGATGGTATTTCTAACCAATCAGGGCGATGGGTAAAAGGATCTCTTCAGGAAGCTTCAAAACCCTTTCCTTAGGACTAGACCAGTTTTTGAAAAAAATCAGTGAAAATGGCTTGTTGGTCTGCGGTACTGGCAACATGGAAGGAGTGCCTCCAAATAAAAACAAAAACATGAAAGACTGTATACTCCTTTATTCAGCTGCTACATCGCTGGAGAAGCACCACAGAAAGCAAACATGACCGTGAGGTGGAAATTTCCCAGAAAGAGCCCCAATAAAAGTCTTTCCTGCCCCCCAAAAAACTTAAGACAAAAAAGAAGGCAGCCTTCACCTCTGAAATCTAGGAAAGGCCTCTTTCGGTCTACGACATTGAATTGATTGCTCATGAGCAGTTCATCTGGGTGAAAATACGACCTCTGTGCGATTGTCAAGGTCACTGGGCCTGGGGTTCTGTTGAGTAAGTGCTGGTCACATAAAGTAGGGCAGCTAAAGGGACACTTTAATTTATATCCTCAATTTTCCTGAGGTCTCAAAAAAGAAAAAAAATGAAGGTGGGGGAAGGGGATGAATGAGGTTAATTTTCAGGGGGGCACATTCAGGGATGCTTTTGAGATGGAGGGTTTTCCCATTGCCCCAGTAGCCTCATCTGAAGGGAGGTGATTTTGTAGGAAGCAGCATCACAGGAGCAGGCTTGATTCACCCATTCACCCTCCCTGAAAGGCCTCTGGGCCTCTAAACAGGGACTGAGTGTCTGAAATCCATTTTTCAAATGAAGGCTATGTAAGAAAGATTTCAAAATCATAATTAGTGAGAGGGTACCTCTTCACTTTCCCAAGTTAAAATACTTGGACATTGAAGAGTTAAATGGAAGAATAAATATAATAATAAATACAAAAGATAGCAAATGTAAGGAATAGTAAGTATAAATGGAATGATAAATATAACATTAAAATATAAATGAATGTCATATCATATATTGCAAAATACAAAATGGCATATGTTGTAAGTTCACATGCAAAGTACATTTCCTCTTTTCCATTTACCAGGTATTCCTTCTTGGAATACAAACATATGGTTCAGGGGTGCCTGGGTGGCTCAATTGGTTAAGTGTCTGCCTTTGGCTCAGGTCATGGTCTCAGGGTCCTAGGATGGAGCCCTGCATCAGGTTCCTTGCTTAATGGGGAGAGTCTGCTTCTCCCTCTCCCTCTGCCTCTACCCCTTGCTTGTGCATTCTCTCTCTCTCTCTCTCTCTCTCTCTCTATCAAATAAATACGTAAAATCTTTTAAAAAATAAAACACATGGTTCAAAAGAAATCTATGTGGAGGAAAACTTAAGCATCCTATTATTTTCACAAATAAAGTTGTTTTGGAACGAATCACAACAGCAAATTTCAAAATTTCCCCTTCCTCTCCTTTTTAAGGGGCACGTGTCTTATAACACCCCTGGTAAAACAAAGAAAAAAAATCATTCTGCCCATAAGTGAATTTTGTATTTAGTATTATGTAGAATAAACGTTGAGGACTCACTTAAAGAAAGTTGCTTAGAAATTAGAGTCAAACAATACTGCATCACTGATGACAATTACTTATAATTAAAGCATGCTTTCCGCACAAGATCTTTACATAGTATTTCAAATTCCTGAGACTTAAGGTTTCGCCCAATGGAAATATACTCTAAAATGCCATTTTGGGTAGCTTATTTCTGAGTTGTTTGGAAATCGTAAAAATTAAATACAGAAACTCAAAATAGCTGGGCCAAAAATTCTAATCATTCCTACTGCAAAAAAATCTTTAGAGGTCCTTAAAAGAAGACTTTCGAGGGATAAACCCAAATACCGCAGTTGGGCCCTAGAATCAAAAGACCCATAATTGTGGACATAAAGACCCCTGTCCAGTTATAGATGTCCAGGTAACCAACACCCCATAGGCAAAATTCTTCATCTGTTCTCCAACACCTCTCCATCCCACAGTCTTATCATCTCCTATTCTCTGGGAGCATCTTTCCAGTTTCAGCCAATAAATTTAGACCTCTTTGTACGTGATCTGTACTATTACGTATACTCAATTAGCTCTCAGTTTTAAAAAAAAAAAAAGTTTATCTGGATGGGCAAGGCTGCCAGGGAGTGTGAACTTGGCTTTTCCACCATAGGTCAGCAGTGATCTTAACCTATTTCCTCTCACCTTCGTTTACAAAATTAAAACCGTGAAAGTTCAAATCAAATCAAGTTTGAATTGAAAGCTAGGTAGCGGTATTATCTTTTAGAGTGGAAGAGAAAACATCAAGTAGCAATTCAGTGGTAAAGGTGTTTCAATTTAATGGAAGATTAATGTTCCTTAATTTCTCCAGCTTTTGGCCCTTTTAATAACTGGGAGTCTTCTGCTTATTTTTCTCCATGGATTAGAAGAACCCTGATTTGCAGGAAGAGGTAAAGTATTACCCTAAGGAAAATGCAGAATCTACCAGTGACTCTTGTCAGTGTCCCTGCCAGTCTTCCTGGGGGAGAGAGCCAAAAAGGTGTCCATCAGAGACTTACGTAGAATATTTTTATAAATCCTGGTCCTTCCTCACTTGCTTTCTCCCCCAAACAGAAAACGACAGTGCCTTCCTTCTGCCGTCTGTTTCCCTAAATGACACACAGCCTCTCTCAGTGGCGACGTGGTATGAAGAACAGAAACCCATGAAAGATCCTTCAGCAGCTCCAGAACTTTCATTCTGCTGGGAAAACTGCATTTATAATTTGTTCTTTTAAATAGGAAGCTGCTTGCTACTGCAGAGACTCAGAGAACCTGAAGAATCCGTGCAAAATCAGAGCTCTTCCAGCTTCGCAGACAATCAAAAATCTTTCCTCTGCACTCTGACCAGACCAAACTTTAAAAATTTTAATTGTAGAAGAACAATACTAACAAACAAATGTTGCTGACATGATATTGCTGTGATATTGATAAGTAAGTCATCGTCATGAAAAAATATACATTAAAGACCCTTTCTTCTAATCAGCAAACCCTGATGATGGATAGGTAGATGGCTAGATGGATAGGTGGATCAAGAGAATCTAGAAAAGATGCAGAGATGATTTGGTTGGGGTAACTTATTTTTTCAATTAATTAAAATAAGCAATACAAGCAGAGAACAGGTATCCCCCACCAATCACATGGCTACTAATTCAGTTGCTCGAATAACAGGGCGCCAAACATGAAAGAAGCATTTGCAGACTGCCTCTCTTGTTCTGCACACACGTGCACCGTAGCCTCCCACCTCAATTATGATAATCAACAGCCCATTTGCATTGCAATCTACTCTTGATCTGAAAAGCTGAGCCAAACCCCATTTGAAGCCTGAGACTCCCACCCAGCAGCGTCCACTTTAAATAGAAAAATCACATTGATTGCATGAAACTCAGGGCTCATTTTGGTCCATCGATTCCCCTAGTGACCTTCCGCAGCATCAAAGCCCAGAGCGAACCCGGTCTGACCCCGACTTTATGTGCATTATTATATCAAGAGACAGGAGCTACTTACAGTCTATGCCATTGTCTCCATAGATATGTAATAAAGTATTCTAGAACTGCTCCTGCCGACAACAATTCAGGTACACATCATCTTCTCTAGCTTTTTCCCCGCCCCCCCAACCCTCCTACTTGCACGCAAACACATACACACCAGCCTCCTGCTGCTATTAAAATTCTTCATTTACTGAACGTTTCTTTCCCTCCCGATACGGAGCGACTCCAAAGAGCAACTTCAGACTTTGACTAATACTCACGTAACTCCCAGGACACAACATCCTTCACCCAAATCCATAACTAATAATAATGCTCTTTATTAAGCTCGTCTGTGAAACAATACGTCTAATACAAAGCTCCCCTCCACACTGTTTTAATTATAATAAATCACCTTCGTTATGATGCATTCTTCAATATAACATGCAGGCTGCCTCGCTACCTCGGATACTCTGGTAATGAGCGGAGAGCAGAAACGGAGGGCTCCAAGGAAGTTATTTACACACTCACGGAGAAATTCCACAGCATCCTATGGCTTTGCAGCATGAATTTCAACAACTTTTATCTTACCTCACTGTTCATAACATCACAGCCGAGAAGACAGGGGGAAAAAAAGAAAAAGAAGAAGCACCACATCTGAAAAACGCTGTTTACACAAATAACGGGACCCTGAATATATCCACCAGCATGGAAAAATAAGTCCTTGCAGTACAATCATTTCTCTATAAATGTATGAAAGTATTTTACTGCCTGGTGCAACAAATCAGCGATGAGACTCCGGGCTGCGGTGTGCGTGTTCCAAGGGACTGCGTGTCAAAGTCAAGTTCCCGGGCAGTCCCCTGAGAACAGTGCTGGGCACATTCTCCTGAAAGGTGTGAAAATCTGATTTTCTAAAATGGATCAGTAATTCTCTATGAAGGGGGAAAGGATCGATAAATCTTTGCTAAGTAGATTGTAAAGGAAAAATTATTCTTTCTGTGACAGTACATTAGGTCCGTCCAAACAATCTCAATAAACTAAAGACATAGCGTTTCTCCACCAGCTACTTTTGACTTCTGATATATTTTTGTAATCTCGGATCATTCTGCAATGCACATACATTTATATCTGCTCAGCAATGCTCCGTGCAGATGTTGATTTATGGTGTGTGCCATTATAATGTTTGCCTGCGACTAGAAAAAGAAAATTATCAGCTGCTTGTAACCTGATAGATAGGATACAGAGAAATGTGATTTTAGCTGTACACACATATAAGTTTCTAACTACATCGGTTCTCCGGGCAGCCGCCTGATACCTTCCCAGCTAAATATGCCTGTGTGCCTGTTAAGTACCTGTTCATCAGCATGTGGCCTGTACTCCCTCCATGCCTAAAAATACCCAAGTTGTGATATGCTCAGAATCGCAGGGTATTACTTGTCCTTCCAGGAATATTTTCCTCTCCCTAGGCAAAGACCAAGGAAAGCGCACACCGGGTTTGGTCACACACACACCCGATGACGTGGGATTGGTGTAGCCACGTTCATCATCTGGCTCACGATCGGGGGTGTCCATACTCTTTACCCCGCGGAGGCCCGAGAGCCGTTGCTGAAAATTTTATTTTTTTTAAAGATTTCATTCATTTATTTGACAGAGATCACAAGTAGGCAGAGAGACAGAGAGAGAGAGAGGAGGAAGCAGGCTCCCTGCTGAGCAGAGAGCCCGATGCGAGGCTCGATCCCAGGACCCTGAGATCATGACCTGAGCCGAAGGCAGAGGCTTTAACCCACTGAGCCACCCCAGCGCCCCTGCTGAAGAATTTAGACAGAAGATGTGTGTCCCAGGAGTGCACCGACTGCTCCCAGGAGGCTCCCTGGTCACAGCACCCCGAGTGGCGCGGCGGGGAGTTCCCTTGCCCTGTGTTCAAGTGGGCATTAAAAAATATGGCCTGTGTGGTGGCGAGGTGTTCCGGGGACTCCAGAGCGCGCTGAGTAGCCTGTGTGCTGGAAACAAAGCAGACTCTCCGCACAGCAGGCTGCGGTCTGAGTTTCCCTGTCCTCGTGCAAGTGGACGCCGGACTTAACATTGGGACAGCTCCCCGGGGAGCCCAGCCTCTGCCGTGCAAGGGACCACGATTCGTGGACAGCATCCTGGCTCGAAGGGGGGGAAGGGGATGGGCGTGTGGAACCCTAGCGCACGGGTATGATGCATGCACGAAAACCTCATTCTACTAAAGCTCGGCACATTAGAGGAATTCCGTCCCCGCGTATGTTTCTGGGGGTTGGGGCTGTGCCAACTTTTAATTAAATGCCTTTCCCCCCTTTTTTTTAATTGAATAATGCTATATTGCTGCTCATTCAGGTACAATAGAGAGGGACTCTAATTTCTCTTAGCAAGTACAAGGACTCGTTATGATTATAAACCCTCCCACAATCTGGCCTTTGTGAAATGTTCTGACTGCACCTGCGGGGCTCAGTCAGTTAGGCATCTGCCTTCGGCTCAGGTCATGATCCCAGGGTCCTGGGATCCATCCCGCATCAGGCTCCCTGCTCAGCGGGAGCCTGCTTCTCCCTCTCCCTCTGCCTGCTGCTCCCCCTGCTTGTATTCTTTCTCTCTCTCTCTCTCTCTTTCTCTCTCTCTGTCAAGTAAGTAAATAAAAAATCTGGAAGGAAGGAAGGGAAAGAGGAAGGAAGGAAGGAAGGAGGAAGGAAGGAAAGAAAGAAAAAGAAAGGAAGGAAAGAGGAAGGAAGGAAGGAAGAAATGTTCTGACCGCAGGGTGGAAGAGTTCTAAGAGTCAGTTTCTCCATCAAGTTCACCATCCATGCCCACAGGGCAGTCTGCGAGGAAGGAAGGAAAAGGGAAGGGAAGGGAAGGGAAGGGGTGAGAGAGAGGAGGGAGGAAGAAAGGAAGGAAGGAAGGAAGGAAAGAAAGAAAGAGGAGCACCTGGGGGGCTCAGTCATTAAGCGTCTGCCTTCGGCTCAGGTCATGATCCTAGAGTCCTGGGATGGAGCCCTGCATCGGGCTCCTTGCTCAGCAGGAAGCCTGCTTCTCCCTCTCCCACTGCCCCTGCTTGTGTTCCCTCTCTTGCTGTCTCTCTCTCTGTCAAATAAATAAATAAATAAATATTTAAAAAGAAAGAGTTCTAAGAGTCAAAGTTTCTCCATCAAGTCCACCATCCATGCCCACAGGGAGGTCTGTAGGGATGGCAAATGAACCAGCTCTTGGCATCTAAACATTTTAGGGATATGTGTCTTCTTTCGAGCATCGTAAACACAACATTGGTCTAAAACAAATGAGTAGCATCCTTTTTTGATTTGCAAGTCAGATCCAGTAAGACACACTAGTGAAATAGGAAAACACAAAATCTTCAAGTCAGAGTTTGTGAATGCATGGAGTCCTGAGTCCTTTCTATCAGATGAGAAGAGCAATTCTAAGAGAGCTAAATGAGGTGCACCTGGGGGGTCAGTCGTTCAGCATCTGCCTTTGGCTCAGGTCATGATCTTGGGTCGTGGGATCGAACCCTGCATCAGGCTCTCTGCTCAGCAGGGAGTCTGCTTCTCTCTTTCCCTCTGTGCTTGCACTCTCTCTCTCTCTTCCAAATAAATAAAATCTTTTAAAAAAAAAGAAGCTAAATGATAGGAGAGAGAAAATGCAGCTCCTTATAAAAGGAGAAATCAGGGCCATTTAATAAATAAAACACTAACAGAGGTCTGGATTAGGTGTCTCATTGCATGCTCACATTCACATGGGAACCCTCCAATGACATGTTTTCTCTGACATGGTTTCAATCTGAATTATACACCTGAGAACTATTCTTAGTATCACAAATTTATTTTGCTGATTCTAAGAATTGTCCTTTACTAAGCTTCTAATATGATGACTTACAGGTAATTTTTCTAAAAATCAATAAAATAGTAGCTTCTGGTCAAAGGCCCCACCTCTTGAGCAACATCATGAGGTGACCATGAGGCACACAGAAGGTGCCAACCACGCAAAAGGGCCCATACTCTGGGCCACAGCTCTCGCATCAAGATTTTGGTAAATGCAGTAGTTCTTCTTGTCCCCTTTTGTTTATACTTGGAAATATTTTCCTGGTGCAAGAAAATGATTTCAGTGATCCAACTGATTATCTTAGGCAAAATGGAAATCATCCCATTCGTGTCTCTGGACCAGCTTCCTCAAGGTTTGGGAAGAATCGACTCCATCAGTTCTCTAGAGACAGTTGTGAAAAACAGAAAAAGTATCAGCTTTAGAAAATGCCCCTATACCCCCTACATGGCCCTGCATGAATTCTACAGTCCTTGGTAGTATCACACCTTGGTTTTATTTTTTTCTCTTTCTCTTGGCTTCTTTGCATTAAAATAATACTTATTATTATAAGTATTAATAATATAAGAATTCACATATTAATAAATAATATTTAAAGCACAAGTTTATTGAAGATAATTTGGAATATATATATTTATATATATAAAAAATAGGAAAAGTATGTCACCCACAGTCACTCTACTTGATACATTTCTTTAATACATACATACTAATGCAAATTTGGCACCATATAGCCTATTTATTATCCTATTTCATTCCCTTAAGATTACACTGCTGCCATTTTCCAACTCAATATTCCTCAAGAATCTCACCATCACAGTTGTGTAATATTTAAGGTAACCACTGTATATGGTTGGATACTTAAAGCTATTTAAATATTTTAATATTTATTTATTTATATATTTTTTAAGATTTTTAAAAATTTATTGAGGGGCAAGGGGCAGAGGGAAAGGAGCAGAGGGAGAGATAATCCCAAGCAGACTCCATACCAAGCATGGAGTCCGATGCAGGGCCTCATCTCATGACCCTGAAATCATGACCTGAGCTGAAATCAAGAGTCGGGCATTCAACTGAGCCACCCGGTGCCCCAATACTTTAATATTTAAACAGAATATAAGGTCTATCTTGTTCAACATATTTTGCCTGGGTTGCTATAAGCACATAATAATTTCTTTTTTCTTTTAAAGACTTTATTTATTTGACAGAGAGATAGCACAAGTAAGCAGAGCAGTAGGCGAGGGAGAGAGTGAGGCAGGCTCTCTGCCGAGCAGGGAGCCCGACGTGGGGCTCGATCCCAGGACCCTGGGATCATGACCTGAGCCCAAGGCAGCCGCTTAACCAACTGAGCCACCCAGGCGCCCCTCACATAATAATTTCTAATATAAAAAATTTCCTCACCCAAAGTTCTAAATAATCTTAAGGATTTTAGATGGATTGTTTTGACCAAAATGAATAATGTCAAATTGTTTTCCAAAAAAGGTCTAAATACCATGCATTTCAACATGCTCTTCCTTGAACATTTCACATATTGTCAATTGTTTTCATTTTTGGAAACTTCTCAGATGCAGAATAGCATCTCATACCTTTAACTTTCTTCCTTTAATTTGTGGGTGTGTCTAGACATTTCACATATTTTTTATTTTATGTGTTTATCATTTCTTTGAACATTTCTACCCTGGAGTATTATCTCAGTAATCAACTGTAGGAATTGTTTGCAGGAATGATGCCAACCCTTTGTCATATTCACGCATATATCTTTGAGTTTCCAATGTCTTTTAAAGTTTGTTTACAGCATGTTTGGTCTATAGACATTTCACATTTTTATTTAGCCAAATCTCTTAGCTTTTCACTTTGGCAGCTTTTCCTGGGCAGTTCTTTATACCTGGGGAAATTTCTTTCTGAACCAGAAGCAGGTAAATATTTTTTTCCCATTCTATCTTTTTAATATAACTTCCTTTTCTATTTAACTATTAAATCCACCTGGACTTTATTTGGGTGTACAATGTGAGATGAAGTGCTAACATTTTTTAAAGAGATAATCTATTCAATACTGGCTCTCGGAGAACCATCTGGTCTACTGACTCCGGCTTTCTTTAGCTCAGAATGAGGTTCTCTGTTAGGATACAGATCACCCATTCGCTTCATGTGGGCGCTGCCCTGGCCAGGCTCTCCTGCTACTCCCCTGACCACTCCTTCTCAATCACCTTTGCTGTTCCTAACCCTTCTAGGGTTTTCTAGAAGACTATTCGTCCTGAGCTTGTATCATCTGCCCCCACCCCCAGCTTCTTTCCTGGCATCCATCTTTTCTCTCCTTGGAGAACTCAATCCATCCTCTGTCCACACCGTTTATTGGAAGGGCGCAGGGTTAATACTACTTTTTATCTAATCAAGATTTTAATTCTGCCGTGAGAGCAGCAGTGTCTCCCTCAACCTCCCCTCCCCCAGGGCTTTTTTATTATTATTATTTTAAAGATTTTATTTATATTTTGAGAGAGAGAGAGAGAGAGAAAGAGCACAAGCAGGGGAAGTAGACAGAAGGAGAAGCAGGCTCCCCGCTGAGCGGGAAGCCCAATGCGGGGCTCGATCCTAGGACGCTGGGATCATGACCTGAGCTGAAGTAGACAGCCCCCGAATTTATTCCAGGGCCTGGCTGTCGTCTGCCTGGTGTGGCACTGCTGCGCAGAAGCAGAGGGACAGGGGTGGCCCTGTCCGCATGGACCACAGCTCCAGGGCATCCTGTGGCTGGGAGAGCAGAGGAGGCGGCCTCTGTCCACCCACATGTTACCGAGACCCTGTGTCTCTGAGGCAGCAGCACGTGGCCGGGTGGAAACACCGCTCCTTCTTTGTGGCAGCCGTGTCCTCCAAAGAGGGTAGAAGCTGAGCTCCAGCCGTCGGTTTCACAGGGATGCCCACAGTGAGGGGGCGCTTGCCTACATGGTGCCCGGTGCTGGACGTGGTTCTCCTCTCAACAGCCCAAGAAGGTAGGTACTGTTGACTGCACATTGCTCCGCTAAAGGTCACCAGATTGGCCACATTTCTAAATCCAATAGTCAATTCTCGGTTCTCATGGGACTTGACCTTTTCGCAGCCTTTGACACAATCAATCACTCCCTTTTCCTGAAAACCCTCTGGCTTCCAGGAAGCAGGTTTTGCAGGGTGTTCCTTGTCCTCCCAGGCCTCCGCTGTCCCCTTGCAGGTTCCTCCTCATGGCCCATCCTCTGAGCACTGGAGTGCCCTTGAGCCTGGTCCCCTGACTCTCTGCTCTATCCACCCTCTCTCCTTCGGAGACACTCCCCAGCCTCCTGGCTTGAAAGCCCACCTGTGTGCTGACATCCCCAAATACTTAATTCCAGCCTAGAGCGGGTTTCTAAGTGCTAGTCTCAAACATTCAACGACTCGCTCAATACATTTCCACTTGAGTATCTAATAACATCTTAAGCTCTACTTGTCAAAAACTGAATGACCGCTTTTCACCCTGCAAAACCTGCTCCTCCTACAGGCTTCCCCATCTCAGTAAATGGCAATTTCGTCCCTCCAGCAGTTCAGGTCGAAGTCTTTGGGTCATGTGTCTTTTTTTCTCATATCCTGCAACCAATCCAACAATACATCAAAATGTGCCCAGGATCCAAACACTTGTGCTGACTCTAGCACTTCTGCCCCGGCCCACGCCACCACACCCCCAGATTATTTCAATGGCTTCCTCACTGATCTCCCTGGTGTCACCCTTGCCAGCCGACCAACACTAAGGACACCTTGCTCATGTCAGGGAACTCTGAATAAAATCCTCTGATGGCTTCTCAGTGCACCCAGAGGAAAGACCAAAGTCCTTATAACGGCCTAGAAGCCATGCAGGGTGTGCCCACTAGCCCTGCAACCCCTACCCCCCACCCCCCGCCGTTTCCTTCTGTTGGCTGCCCTGGCCTCCCCACAATCCCTCTAACCCCCCAGCACACGGTCATCTCAGAGTCTGGGCACCTGCTCTCCCTCTGCCTGGATGCCTCTCCTTTAAAGAGCCAAACTGCCTTCGTATCTCTGCTTCAATAGCACTTTGTGGGGTAGGTTCATTGAAAAGCAAATCAGGTATAACCAAAGTCAGAATTGAAATACTGAAAGATATAGCTAAAGAAATGTTCTGGGATGCGGTACAGAGAAACTCGCAGAAGGAAAATAAGATAGAGAAGTTAAGAGACATAGTAGATACCATAAAATTCAACATATCTTTAATTCTTGGAAGGAGAAAATAAAGAGAATTCAGGGAAGGCACTATTTGAAGAGATGACTAATCCAAATTTTCCAGAAATGTTGAAAGTGTAAATTCAGGGCGCTGAGTGACTCACTGGTTAGGCAATTGCCTTTGGCTCAGGTCATGATCCCAGAGTCCCAAGATCGAGTCCTGCATCGGGCTCCCTGCTCAGTGGGGAGCCTGCTTCTCCCTCTGACCTTCTCCTGTCTTGTGCTCTCTCTCCCTCCCTCTCTCTCAAATAAATAAATAAAAATCTTTAAATTAAAAAAAAAGAAAGTGTAAATTCACAGACTTAGGAAATGTAACCTCTCCCAAAACAAATAAATAAAAAGAAATGTGAACCTGGACATATTTTACTGGAACTGTAGAACATCAAAGACAAAGTTATAGATCTACAGAGATTACCTTTCAAGAACAAGGGTGAAAAAGAGACATTTTAGTGAAGTATAAAGAAAATTTACCATCAACAGATTTTCACAATTAGAACTTTGAGGGAAAAAGATGTAGTTTAGAGAGAAGAATGAATTGAAAGACATTGCAGCAACCACTTAAAATGTTAAATATCGGGTGTGTGGGTGGCTCAGTCAGTTAAGTGTCCAATTCTTGATTTTGGCTCAGGTCATGATCTCAAGGTCATGAGATCGAGCCCTATGTCAGGCGCCAGAGGCTGTTTTAGGATTCTCTCTCTCTCTCTCTCCCCCTCTGGCCCTCCTTTCTTTCTCTCCCTCTCTTAAAAAAAAAAGTGCTAACATGCAGATAAATCCAAGCAAACACATCTATATAAAACAATTATGACTAACCTATAGAGTACTCAAAATACGGAACACCAGTAACATGTTACTAGGGAAGGAAGTAAATGGAATTAGATTTTTTAAAATATCCCTTTATTATTTCTAAAGGAAGTTGAAAGTGTTTAGCTTCGGTTCTTTGTAAAAGTTAAATATACCTGTAGAAATACCAAACGTAACCATTTGCTGAATCAAAACAGTGTAAGAACACGAAAACAGTAGAGACACGAAGCTGAGATGAGAAAGAAAGGAGACACCTCAAAACCTCACACCATCTCGATAAGGATTAAAAAAAAAAAAAAGCAAGCCCAAGAGAGAAATGCATAGAAACAGTTGTACATTGTAAAAAAAATAAAAAATGGAAAATAAGGGACACCTGGCTGGCTTAGTCAGTGGAGTGTGCAACTCTTGATCTCAGGGTTGGGAGTTCAAGTCCTACGTTGGGTGTAGAGATTGCTTAAAAATGAAATCTTTTAAAAAAGGAAACTACAAGAAATAAGCCCAATTTTATATACAACCTCATAAGTGTAAACAGTTTTAAATCACCACTTTATAAAGAGATTGTCAGACATTATTAAAATCAGTTCTACGCTGTTTAAGAGAGACATATGTAAAACATAAGAACATAAAATATAGTAAGGTGAATACGAAAGTTAGAGAAACATATACCAGACATGGACTAATCAAAAGAACTGAAGACAAACTATATTAATTCAAATCATCTTTAAGACAAAACTTATCTTTAGATAGAGATGATCACTAGATAGGGATAATTATTCATCTGGAAGCTAAACAATAGTAAACTTTTATGCATCTAACCAAAACAGCCTAAAAATATATAGAGAAATAATAGACCTGTCGAGATGTTTTTTAAGTTTACCACCAGAGTGGGAGATTTTCACATATCTCTATTTTTGCTAGGACAAACATATAAAAATTGATAAAACCACAGACATGTGAATAAGACCAAGTTACAAACTTGAGATAATGGACCTGTATAGAATTCTGTATCTAGTAATAATAAAATTAATATTCTCAAAAACATGGAACAGTTATGCAAACTAACCAGGTCATAAAGCAGATCTCAAATTTCAAAAACTCAATTTCAAGTACCTCATTGTCTGACCGAAACATGACTAATTTAGAAGTCAATATCAAGGGGTGCCTGGGTGGCTCAGTAAGGTAAGGGTTTGCCTTCAACTTAGTTCAGGATCCCAGGGTCCTGTGATAGAGCCCCACGTAGGGCTCAGGCTCCCTGCTCAGCAGGGAGTCTGCTTCTCCCTCTCCCCCTGCTCCTCCTCACTGCTCATGCCCTCTCTCTCTCTCTCCCCCTCTCCCTCGCTCTCAAATAAATAAATACTTTAAAAAAGAAATCAATATCAAAATATATATTTTCAGAATCTCCATATATCTGGGAAATGTTTAGAAAATCTAGTAAATAGCTCATAGGTCAAAGAAGAAATCATGACAGAAATTTAAAATACTTAGACCTGAATTATGATAAATATACTACATAATAAAACTTGTTGGATACAGAGAAAATAGTTCTTCTGGGGAAACTTATAGACTTAAATGTATACATTAGAAATAAGATAGAGGAGGGCGCCTGGGTGTTTCAGTGGGTTAAAGCCTCTGCTTTCGGCTCAGGTCAGGATCTCAGCGTCCTGGGATCAAGGCCCGCATCGGGCTCTCTGCCTGGCAGGGAGCCTGCTTCCTCCTCTCCCTGTCTCTCTGCCTGCCTCTCTGCCTACTTGTAATCTCTCTCTGTGTGTCAAATAAATAAATAAAATCTTTAAAAAAAAAAAGAAAAGAAAACAAGATAGAGGAAATTAATGACCTAAACATTCACCTCAATAGTTAAGGAAAAAACAATGGAATGACCTCAAAGACAGTAGAAGGAAATAACTAAGACAGATAAGAAAGTTCAGTCAACTTAAAAAAAAAATGATTCAATAGAGATCAGCAACAACAACAAAAAAAATGCTCCTTTGGACAAGCTAATAAACACTGAGAACTCAAGCAAGAATGAACTAGACCAAAAAAAAGAGAGAGAGAGAAAGAGAGAGTGTGTGTGCAAGTAAACCATATTAGGAATAACAATGGAAATATAACTACAAATAAAACAGATACTGTAAGCAGTTCCTAAATTAAATCATGCTATCAAATTTAAATATAAAAAGATATTGAAGAGATAATGAGAGAATTCAATGGAAAATGTTTGCCAATGAATATCAATTTCTGGTCAAATGGATAACTTTTCAGAAAATAAAATCTTCCCAAGAGACTCAGGAATAGATGGAAAGCATGAACATCTTTGATAAATAAATCTTTTGATAAATAAATTGAATCCCTAATTTTAAATATATTATATATATATACACAAACACACACACACACACAAATTGGATCAGATGATTCTACAGATAAAACTTTTAAAAAGTCATTCTGGTCTGTAAATATTCCTTCAAAGAATAAAAAAGAGGGAATACTTTCCAATCTATGAAGTCAGTAAAACTTTAACACCAAAACTAGACGAGGATATAGGACAAAATATATTTACAGACTAATCCCATTCATGAACAAATGCCAAAATTTATAAAATATTAGCAAGCAGAAGCTAGTGGTGGATAAAAAAATATACATCATGATCAAGTCACATTTATCACAGAATGCAAGGATGATTTAATATTTTAAAAACTATAAAATACAATATATTAAATGATTAAAAGTGAACAATATATGATCATTTTTACACATTCAGAAAAAGTATTTGATTAAAATTCCACTATAAATATAAAATGATAAAAATTTTTAGCAAACTAGAAATAAAAAGAATGTTCTTATCATTTTAAAGGACTTCTATAAGAAACTTATGGGAAACCTCATTCTTGATCATGAAAAATGGCAGGTACCTTTATGATGAGGAATAAGTCAAACATCCTATCACTATTTTTATTAAACATTGGAGTCAAAATCTCAGCGGGTGTCACAGGATACAAAACCAAAGTCATAAAAGATAGGAAGGAAAGAAACACAAAAGTAAATTTAAGATCATATAATTGTCCACATAGAAAATTCAAAAGAATTTAAGACAAAATATTAGAAATAGAGACAAGAGAAACAATTTATGATCTATAATTAGAAAAGCTAAGTTTAAATGGGTACAAATAATTGAAAATTTTCTGTCAAAAGGAAAGCAGCAAAATCACAAGTTACCTAGGAATAAATCTAAAAGGACATTCACAGTCTTACAAAAAGAACTGTATAATTTCTCTATGACTATGTATAAATTATTATAAAAAGATATTAATGAAACCCTATTAATTGAGAAGGTATACCATGATCATTGATTGGAAAACTCAATGACATCAAGATGATAATTCTCCCCAATTCTTTAAAAAAGACATTCAAGTCAAAATCTGAACAAGATTGGGGCACTTGCCTTACCATACATCAAGAGCTTTATGAAACAGAGTTAATTAAGACAGAATGTTAGTGATGAAATTAAAAGCCAAGAAACAGACAATCACATAAATGAAATTTTAATCTATGACAGAGGTAAAATGGCAGATAACTGGGGAAAAGATGGAGGATTTAGTAAATAATGCCAGAGACATTAGGTTATCTATATGGAAAAGAAGAGATGAAATTTGATCCCTGTACACAGCAAACAAAAAGAAATAATAATTCCAGGTGGACTGAAGACTTAATGTGAACAGCAAAAGTCTTAAATATTTAAAAAAATATAAGAAAATATCTTTAAAACGTGGAGGTGGGTCAAGATTTCTGAAGCAACAAACATAAAATAGCTTTAACATTCATTTTCTCTGCATCAAAATTAAAAACTTCTGCCCATCGAAATGCACCAGGAAGGAAGTAAAAATCGAAGGCAAAAATAGGGATACTATTTTTAGGATGAACATTACAGACAAAATATTGGTATTCTGAATACATAATGAATATGTAATATGGGAAAAACAACAGAAAGTGTGAGCTAAACAAAAAAAATAGACTTTTCACAGAAGATAAAAAAGAAAGGGCAAATAAATGTATGAAAAGATGCTTGACCTCATTTATACTCAGGGAAATGCAATTAGAAAGCAATGAGATACAATTTTACTCTCCTTAGATTAGAAAAAATTAATAAATTTGATTACACCAAGTATTGGAGAGCATATGGGTTGATGGACCATCTTAAATACGCTCTGGAAGAATATAAATTGGTGTATCCATTTGAAAGACAAATTGGCATTATCTTTTAATTTTAAACATTCCCGTACCCCAAATAGAAAGGAATGTCAAAGAATACAAAACGAAACAAAACAATCCACATGTACTAAGGGGTGAAGTATGGAATAATAAGACACCTTCAGATAATTCCAGAAAACAGCATGAGCTTTCTATGGATGGAGCTCAAGTTGTATGTTCATGCGGGAGAGAAACAGAAGTGATAAGCAACATTGGCAAAGAGGCAACTCACGGTCCACCATTTTTTCAGCGTTAAATGTTTGTGCTTTGTCCCACATATCAAACATTTTCAAGCACTTTTAGTCATAAAACCACTTGAAATCAAACTTCAGAAATGTAAAAGGAAATCACAATTGCAGAGCTGCTCTAAATGAATTTGGAGGACCTTGGTCCAAGTGGGCACAGTGCCCCTGTTTGCTCTCCTTGAACATCCCCGAGGACACAGCATTGTACTCCTCAGGCTTGGACACAGGTCAAAAACAGCTCTTGTGGACAATGGGGTTTTGAACTCTGCGGGACCACAATCTTAATTCACATCACAGAGGCACAGAACGTCAATGCGGTTGGATGATGGCAGAAAGCCTAATGAGTGATTTGGAGAACACCTGTTCAATGTGTATTAATGGGTGGGATTTCTAGAAAGATATCCAGTTGTAGTATCAAAGGTACCCAGTATTTTTCAAAGAAGTCTCAAAGGTCTCTGCATACAAATATATTTCCTATTACTCATTCGAATTGCTCAAAGCACTTTGGAAGTACGCTACAATTTTCATAAGTAATTTACTTACATTGTTTTCTGGGCTGTCAGGAAAAATTGCTTATGTCTTTTATTAATCCTAAGCAAAACCTACTCTATACTACTTTCAGTCATCAGAAAGTTGGACAGTCAGATGGAAAACAAAAACAAAAATAGAGGGAAGAACAGTCAATTGCCTAAACTCATTCCTGGGTATCAGATGAAGCACTTGACCCCTGTTCCGTATCTGGGCATGCTCTAAAGTGGAAATGAAAATATCTATCTCCTGGGCGCCTGGGTGGCTCAGTGGGTTAAAGCCTCTGCCTTCGGCTCAGGTCATGATCTCAGGGTCCTGGGATTGAGGCCCACATCGGGCTCTCTGCTCAGCAGGGAGTCTGCTTCCTCCTCTCTCTCTGCCTACTTGTAATCTCTCTCTGTCAAGTAAATAAATAAAATCTTTAAAAAAAAAAATATCTATCTCCTTACTTACTGCCCTATGATTCAACCTGAAGTGTTCTTTCATCACAATGCAGACAGAGCACATCTTTTTTTGAGTATCAGTATTATTAAAGTACAATTAGTAATTTAAGCGATAATTTAAATTTCATGTGAAAATAAACACAAAGAACACTTTGAGGCTTATCGGAAGCAATCACGATGACCTAAACGGACATCTTGGCTCTTTGACCTCTGGGGATTTTTCCTTTCTGGCTTCAGTTTCTCTATCTATAAAGTGGGGAGAACTCCTACTTGTCAGATGTCGAGTACATAGGATGTGCTCGATAAATGGTAGCTATGGTATAATACAGGCTACGAGACCTTATAAATGAATAAATTCAATGGAAAAACCTTCCCAATAAGAAACTTCCAAAAAGAAAAATGGAACAGTCATTTGGACACGTGTGTGCCCCTTTAAACCGGATTTCTTTTGACACCTTTGACATCTGGAGCGGGATAATTCTAGGTTGTCCTGTCCACGGCATGATTCTCAGCACTATCCCTGACCTCTAGTCATTAGATGCTCATAGCTCCCCACCTACCCACGTTGTGACAAACAAAAACGTCTCTAGGCATTGCAAATATTGCCAAGTGGCCACAGGGGGACAAGGCACCTTAGATAAGATACAAAAAGCAGCAACAGCAAAAGGAAAACATGACGCAGTTGGCTTTATCAAAATCTAAAATTTCTGCTCTGAAAAACTTTTGTTCAGAAATAAAATTGGAGGGTGTCTGGGTGGCTCAGTTGGTTGAGGGTCTGCCTTCAGCTCAGGTCATGGTCCCAGGGTCCTGGATTGAGCCCCACATTGGGCTCCCTGCTCAGGGGGGAGCCTGCTTCTCCCACTTTCCCTCGTCTGCTTGTGTGCTCTGCTCTCTCTCTCTCTCTCTCTCTCTCTCAAATAAATAAAATCTTAAAAAAAGAAAAATGCAAGCTAGGAATTGATAAAAAATCCTCTCTCTCTCTCTGTATGTGTATATATACACATACGCATAGATATAGATATCCATTAAGGGCTAGCATACTAATATACTTTAAAACTACAGCAAAATAATTCTTTTTTAAAAAACGAATTTTGGGGCACCTAGATGGTACAGTCAGTTAAGCATCAAACTCTTGGTTTTGGCTCAGGTTGAGATCTCAGGGTTGGGAGATGGAGCCCCACATCAGGATCTGCAATCAATGTGGAGTCTGCTTAAGTTCCTCTCTCCCTCTCCCTTCCCTCCCTCTGTCTAAAATAAATAAGTCAGTCTTAAAAATAAATAAATAGATAAATAAAATAAAAAATGAATTTTAAAAACTAGGTAAAAGACTTGAACAAATACTTGAAAAAGGCAGATATACAAATGGTCAATAAGTATATGAAAAGATGTCCAACATCATCATTCATCAGGGAAATGCAACATAAAACTACAATGAAGGGTGCCTGTGTGGCTCAGTCAGTTAAGCACCAGACTCTTGATTTCGGCTGAGGTCATGAGCTCAGGGTTGTGGAACTGAGCCCTGGGGCTCAGCACTCAACAGGAAGTTGGCTTGAGAGTCTCTCTCTCCCTCTACCCCGCCCCCAACTCATGCACGCGTGCACACACATACACACTGTCTCTCTCTCCCCCTCTCTCAAATGAGTAAGTAAGTAAGTAAATAAATAAATAAATAAATAAATCGTTTTTTAAAAACCACAATGAAGGACCACTACACAGTTATTAGAATGGCTGCAGGTAGACCCACCCATACCAAGTGCTGGTGACGATAGGGGGCAGCTAGACTCCATACACTGCTGTTGGATGTGTGAAATGGGACAACCTTCTGGAAAGCCAGCAGTTTCCTACAAAGTTAGACATACACCTACCCTGTGACTTAACAATTCCATTCCTAGGTATTTACCCAAAAGAAATGAAAGCATATGTCTCTATAAAGACATATAGAAGAATGTTCATAGCAGTTGACTCATAGAAGCTCAGAACTTCAAACAACCCAAATATTTAAGAGATGAATGGATGAACAAGGTTTTTATCTGCCAACGGTACACTCCTCAAAGTTTATCTCCCAATGGAATATTCCTCAATACTCCTCAAGGGGAAAAGGATGAGGGGAAGAAAAGGAAAGGAAAGGGAAGGGAAGGGAAGGGAAGAGAAGGAAGGAAGGAAGGAAGGAAGGAAGGAAGGAAGGAAGGAAGGAAGGAAGGAAGGAAGGAAGTTGGTTTCATCTTGTAAACATTATGCTGAGGAAAGAAGCAAGTCATAAAAAGGCACACTCTGTACAATTCTATTTATACGGAGCTCGAGAACAAGAAAAACATAAACTATAATGACAAAATTAAAATAACAAATGCCTCTGAGGCAGTAGGGAGCTTTCTGGCCCCTGAGAGTGTTCTGAGTCTTGGTGGGGGTGGTGGCAACTCAGGCACGCATGTGTCAAAACTGATTCAAATGTACACCTGTGTGTTTTATTATTAAAAAAACGAGGGGTGAGAAGGTAATCAGGCTATGCAATCAGAATTAATAACACCTATAGAAAATATCAATGTAGGAAACTGGACAATATTAAGTAGACAAATACTCAAGCCATTTCAGTGGACTTTGAGAAAACATTTTATTCAGAAAAAAAGCACGGGGAGCTGCCAGGCGTGAAGAACGAGCAATTGGCAAATGGGGGAAAAAGACAAATTAAAGAACTGGAAGGCCAGAGAAAAGAATGCATAGAATAGCAAATACAAGATATCACAGAAGAAGAGAGAAAATGAAAGAAAAGCATTACTCAGAGATAAAATAAAGACATTTTTCCTGAATTGAAGAAAGCCACAGGTCCTTATATCCACAGGTCTTCTGGGAGCAAGACAGTATTATTTCTTAAAGGCCCATCTCCTGACATATCCTGACAAATTTCTGGATTCCAAGGATAAAGATAAAATCATGAATATGTATAGGAAAAAAATGCTAGAACTGTGGGTTGCCAGAATTGGATTTTAGAAACCAATATAAAAAAATCTTTAAATGGTGGCCAAGTTTTATTTGCACACATAAAATACTTAAAATATCATTCTCTACTATCACCATCACTTAATATCATGAAAAGAAAACAGGAAGAATTTGCCAAAATTACAAGCAGACCATTCCTCAAAATGACAGTATATACATACATATATTCACACTGATATATACACTGTCCTTATCTCCTCAATGCTTTACATGTAAGTCAAAACATTCTCTCACAAGGATTGCCAAACTAACACTAAAACATGCAGAAAGAGTTCTAGAAATATTTAGCAAAATGAACTACTTTCCTGGAATTCTATTCTTACATAAATCATAATTTTTCACCTTTTTTAATGCAAGGATTGAGACTTCTATGGTCTTTCTATTAAAAAAATCACTGAGGCAGATAGGAATCAACATAATTGTAATAGAATGAAAGTAATTTATACTATACACAAAATATTTGGGCGCCTGGGTGGCTCAGTGGGTTAAAGCCTCTGCCTTCAGCTCAGGTCATGATCTCAGGGTCCTGGGATCGAGGCCCGCATCGGGCTCTCTGCGCAGCAGGGAGTCTGCTTCCTCCTCTCTCTCTGCCCACCTCTCTGCCTACTTGTGATCTCTCTCTCTGTGTCAAATAAATAAATAAAATCTTTAAAAAAATATTTTGGGAATAAAATCAAGAAATAAATATTAAGTGCAAGAAATTACTAACAAGGGCGCCTGGGTGGCTCAGTGGGTTAAAGCCTCTGCTTTCGGCTCAGGTCATGATCTCAGGGTCCTGGGATCGAGGCCCGCATCGGGCTCCCTGCTCAGCGGGGAGCCTGCTTCCCCCTCTCTCTCTCTGCCTGCCTCTCTGCCTCCTTGTGATCTCTCTCCCTCTGTGAAATAAAAAAAAAAAAAAAAGAAATTACTAACAATATGTTTTTGAAGCTTAGATCGATTATGAAGAAAGGGTTTTTGAAAGGAAAAATAAACTTATTTTTAATCAATTCTGGAGCTAAAATTTCATTTACTTCTTTTTTAGAGATGGAGAGAGAGAGCAAGAGAGAGCAAGCAAGCTAGCGAGGTTGTGGGGGGTGCAGAGGGACAGAAGGAGAGGGAGAGAGATAATCCCAAGCAGGCTTCAGGCTCAGTGTGGAGCCAGATGCCGCCCTCAGACTCATGAGCCTGAGATCATGACCTTAGCCAAAATCAAGAGTTGGTCGCTTAACCAACTGAGCCACCCAGGTGGCCCCCAAATTTTATATACTTTTAATAAAAGATGGTATAACTGGGATGGAGTGAATTAATACTAAAATCCTTAACATTATCCTGGGATGATGGAGAGAGGCTACAAATACAGGTTTAGATCTCGTTGTTAAAAAAAAAAGTTGGTCAAGTACATTTCTTATAAAAATGACTATTCCTTACTAGTAGAAGATAAATGAGATGTAGAACTAAATCAGTAAGAAAAAAATTGATACCCCCAGGGAAGGAAGGAAGGAAGGAAGGAAGGAAGGAAGGAAGGAAGGGAAGAGGAAGGGGGGGAGAGAGGGAAGAAGGGAGGAAGGGAGAGAGAGAGAGAGAAAGAAAGAGAAAGCCACAAAACATAGAAGGTATCAGGTAAGAATAAGACCAAGACTGAACAAATCAATTAACATAACACGTGGAATGAACTAAATTTCTGTATACAAGACAATGTCTAAAATTAGAGAAGAAAGGCAAACCCCAGTTCAGAGGCTGTTTAAGAGAGCATTTTAAATAAAGTGATAAAGAAAGGTTGAAAACAGCTGAAGATATGATAAGCGAATGGAAACAAAAGGAAAGCAAGTGGCAATATTACTATTAAAGTAAAGCTGAAGCAAAATGCACTAAATGGGGTATTTCATATTTATAAAAGGTACACTCTGCCAAACAGATGTGTCAAGAAACTTTATACATTGAAAAAAAAACTAATCACAAAATACATTAGACAGAGAACTTTTAGAAATACAATGAAAAATTGGCAGAAACTGCAGTCTTAAGGGAAATAACATGCCTCTTTCAAAATGTGACAGATCAAGTAGGTAAAAAATACAGAGAGTACTTGAATAACACAATTATGAGTTTGATTTCCTGAGGAGAAAGAGTAAGAGAGAAGCACTGTATCTTAAAGAAGTAAAATACATATTCTTTTCAAATCTCCAGGGAACAGTAATGAAAAGGAGTCACGGATAAGACTATAAAGACCATCTCAACAATTAAGCAGATATACCAGTTAGTCCACACTTTGTTCTGACTGCCGTAACTGTGGAAATTAATACTTCTGCACAGACTTTAGAAATGAAAGAAATCACATCAATCGTAGACCGAGAAAATAATATGGGTGATACCTGTTTGTTATGTAATAATATCCCGATTAGATATCCGAGTATTGGGATTAAAATTATTTTCCCCTTTTTCTTACCATTCTGAATATTTCACCTCATTGCCTGACAAAAAGACTTCATTACATAATCAGGGCCTGAATAAGGTAGTCCCCTCTGATCCTTGTCAACATTCTTCAAAATGGAGGCACTGGCTTCCAGAGGGAAGGGGGGGACCCCAGAGAGGGGGCCAACTTTCTTTTGGGGGCTAACAGAGCACACCCAACCTGTTCAACTACTCTGAGTTCCACACAACCTAGGGTGAGGTCTGACACAGTTAAGCAACAAAGGGAAGCCATGAAAGCAACATGTAATGCTTATCCTACACTTTGTTCATAGATACAAACAGACAACTGACTATTGTCAGATACTTGAGGAAAACCATAGCAAAAAATATAAACCCAAAGAATCCAAATGCACCGCACTATCCATTATGGCTAGAAGAAAGAGAAATGATTCAAGGAAGAGCAGGGAATCTTAAAACAATTTCAGTTGCTTTTATGACGGAGATCCGACAAATTATTTTGTCCATAAAACAAGAACAGCTTGCAGTAAACAGGGTCTATCAAAATTCATAATGTGATTCTCGACATTTGAAAGCTTGGTAGAATACTAAATGAAAAAGTCAAGGGAACTTTCCAGAATCTCAGAGAAAATGACAAATAAGCAGAAAATGTGAAGAATTTCAGCACATTCAATCCAGGAGGACCCATATCTGTCTCCTAGTAGTTCCAGAAAGACGTAGCAAAGCAAAGGGTTGTGAGGAATTGATCAAAGGAATAAAAGGATGAAATTATCCAAAGATGAAACAAACCAACAAAAAGATTATGTCTTCGTTTTGGAAGATTCCACCTGGTGCCAAGCAGGAAGAATGAGGGGGGAAATCTGAACACATTATTATAAAATTTCAAGAACATCAAGATTCAAAAGAAGATCCTATAAGCCCCCAAAGAGATTACATTGACCTTCAAACAAAGAAGGACCAAATTGGTCTTGCATTGCTTATGTAGTGCTGTATGCCCAAAACCGTGGAACAATGCCTTCATAAGTTCTGGCTGAAAATTATTTTGAATCATAATTCTAGCTATCCATCAAGAGTAATGACAAAATAAAGTCATTTTCAGACATGCAGGGATTCCTAAAATTTACTGTGTACAGGTTTGTTCTTAAAGAATCACTTATAAAGGGGCACCTGGATGGCTCCGTTAGTTAAACTTTACTCGTCATGATTCCAGGGTCCTGGGATCGAGTCCCACATGGGGATCCTTGCTCTGCCTGCCACTCTCCCTGCTTGTGCTCTCTCTCTCTCTCTCTCTCTCTAACAAGTAAATAAATAAAATCTTTAAAAAACTACTTGAAAATGTACTCCAAGAATAAAAACAGCAAAAAAATGAAATTCAAAAGTGAGGAAAATATGAGATTTAAGAAACCCTGGACCAAATAAGGCACCAAAATGAGAGGAAATTCCAGAAGATAGCCATGCGGGGGATCCAGACAGCCAGGCTACAACAGAGCTTGGAGCCATGGAACTCTGAAAGGGGCGATTCCAGAAGAAAATGAATTCCAAGTAATGAATTTCGTGGTGGAGGAAGTGAATCTTCTTCATGAAAAGGCAAAAGCGTATTAAAATATTCAAGAGTAAAAATATCCTGCTCCATTTCCCTCTCTACTTCCAACTTTCTATTTCTACTTTTAGTGACCCTGCTTTGAAGACATAAGATTGTGTCTTAACATACACTTTTTTTGTTGTTTTATTTAGTTTTATAAAAAAATTATTTATTTATTAGAGAGAGAGCACAAGCAGGGGGAGCAGCAGGGCGAGGGAGAAGCAGACTCCCTGCTGAGCAGGGAGCCCGATGTGGGGCTCGATCCCAGGACCCTGGGATCATGACCTGAACTGAAGGCAGATGCTTAACCAACTGAGCCACCAGGTGCCCCTTTTTTCATTGTTTTATAACAAAAAAAACACTTAATTTTGTTTTATAGTGACTGTTTCAAATACTGGAATTTTTTTTCCCCATTTTTAGATTTGATTTATGGGTAAATATAAAAAACTTAATTATATGGGCTCACAATCCCCTATATGACTCCACTGGAGCAAGATATGAGTCAGAACTCAGAATCTGAGAGATTTTACAAGCATAATACAATGCTTAGAATATATATTAAGTCACAGTCCAGCACATTCTGGAACATCGCACTAATTAACATTTCTACAGAAAAAAAAATATCTGAATGATCTGAATGATCTGAACTACCAGTTCAGGTGAGGTTTTGTAACCACATAAGTTCAGGTCATCGCCTCAAGCATGGTTACTCCTGCCAACTGAGATAGAAATTGAATGAGCAATCAGAACCATTGCGTATTTCCTACTGTAGAAGAAAGTGATGGGAGAAAGAAAGGAAAATACTGGGGAGCCACAGAGACAGAGACATAGCCCCAATAGAATTATTTGAATCTCAGAGTCTGCCTCTGTCTGAAGACAATCCTATCCCTGGATTCATCAACTAGGTGAGCCAGGAATTACCCCCTCTATTGTGTGAAAGTTTGATCTGGGTTTCTGCCATTTGCAACTGAAAGAGGTCAGACTGATGCCCAGTGTAGGCACACCAGAGTCAAGGGAGCATGTGGCAGATGAGGTCTCCTGGACTTTAAGAAGACAGAGACTTTACTCCTCATACCCCAATTCCGAGGACTGTGCTCAGCTCATATTAGGGACTCAATAAATATTTGTTCATTGGATGAATTAAGGCAAATATCATTACATTGTAATTATGTGTTGCCTTTTTTTTTTTTTTACAATAAACCATAAGCTCTCTGGGGACAAAAACCATGTGTTCCTACTCTTGTCTTCAGTATTCAACAAAATGCCCACCATGTGACAAAGCTGAACGAATACCATTAATTGGTGAGTGAATAAATGAATGAATGAAACAAATGAATGAATGAGCAAACAAATGAATAAGCAAATTAACCTGTTTCCTAAAACCAATTTCCACCTCCGAATTAAATCCCCTTCTACTCTATGTCATGAGAAAAGGGATATAGACATAATTAGAGCTACAGGTACAATTAATAGTCTTCATGATTTTTTTAAGCAGAAGGTGAAAATAGATTTGAAGAACAAGAAATTGGTAGGCATCCAAATATTTTTGAAATTCTGCTTGTCAATGAAATACAACATTCTGACAATGTTACTAATATAATTGTTTGAATTCAGTGTTTTTTTTAATATCCGTAAGTAAAAAAAAAGCTAACGATTCTCAGTGGTCACCTGAATGGGAACTACAAGGAGGAAGACAATAATTTAGCTTCATACATCATACTTCTGCCAAAAGGCTCTTGAACCCCACTAATAGGAAAAAAAAAAGGTCAATAGCTCTAGAAAGAAGGAAGCAATAGCTTTATGGAAATAATTCAGCTTCTGTCAAAAGGAAACTAAGAATGAGGGAGGACCCACCATTTATTAAACCAGGGTATATTTTTACTGTCTTCTGTGAAAAAAGCTCTTCAACTTGTGAGATCGTGCTCCACATGATCCTCAAAGTTCCTAGGAAGCCCAGCAAACGAAACACAAAAAAAGCCCACAGTTTCCTCTCCAGGACTGAGCCCTACTGACAATTAGAGGGTTGCAGAGGAATAAGAAATACATTGACCAAGTCTGAAAAGTCTACGATTCAGCTTGCTCTGAATCCACGAGATTCCACATACACTATTTTAATGGGGTTCATCAGATGGATTAAGACCTGCCCTACACATAAGCGTCTGAGGTTAAGTACTCAATAATGTTGTCTCCATATTACCCAAGGCACAGAAGGACTTTTCTTTTAACATTAAAAGTTGCTGGACAATATCTAAAATCTTACTTCTGGAAAACTTAATTTATCCATTTATTTACCATATGTTCACCTTCATTTTTATACGTAAAGCGTCTACTGTCATGAAAACCTGCTTTTCCAATCAGCTGAAAGAGAAGTCCATGCCACCTGCCATTTCCACAGGCTCATCTGAAGTAATCTCCTGTGGGGATATGTTCATTTAAAGCAGCTTTGCTGAATGGCTAGCATCGGGTTATGCTTCTCTGAAAGTTGTGCGGGTAACACTGGCTTTTAAATAACCGCTTAAGGACACTCCCAAGAGATACACAGTTAACGGTCCCATAATGAGTCGCTTCTTCTGGCAAGAAAAGATATTTCCGCAACATCCATATTTGATTTTCTGGAAAATCTATAGTAGCCTCAGCTTCACGCATGAGCCAGTATAAGCTTATGATAAGCCTATAGTTTTTCTCTTTGCAGCTCAATGTGGAGTCTCCCCGTTGCTCTGGGGGGAAAAATCCAGAAACAAAGTAACTTGACAAGCTGAGTACATAAATTAAGTGCATAAATTCTTTACAAATGGGGCTCTCGATAGTACATTTAAAGTACAAATAGGAGTTTTGCAGCACACCCAAGGAGTTTGTTTTTTAAATGAATGAAATGGTCCTGGAGCGATGACATTTCCGAATTATTGCCCCCACTCGCTGACTTGCAGCAATTCTGCGTTCTTAATGTTTTTAGCCAAACGCTGTTATTGGAAAGAAAGGGACACAGTTTTACATAAATGTTGCTTTCTTCCAGCTAGGGACCACTGCGAAATAGCATTATCATGGCAAACTCTGTTGATTACATTACCTCCAGGGTCTAAGACATTCTGAAGACTTGTCCCATTTTAGAGACGCAAACATCTAATATAAAGAGAAAAAAACTAGAAAGCTACAGACAAGTCCTGTTCCCAGACCCAGGAGCACTGACCTAGGTCCCCCTTAAACACAAGTCTTTCATTTCTTAAAAGAGTACATTCAGCTGAAATTTTTGTCCCACCTACTTCATAAGGAAGCTATGATTTTCACTGACTTAATGCCCTGAAAGCATTTTGGGCTTTCCAGATCGAAAGATCTATCAAAATATAAGTGTAAAGTAACACACAAAGATCTAGAGCATCTTTCCCCGTGAATGTTCACACCCCCTTTATCTTATTCTTTTAAATGAGATATAAAAATAGCAAATAAAAATTCCATAGAGGGCTATCTATACGTGGTTTGTATTCAGAATCAAAGCTCTAATAGTCAAGTGTATAAACAACATGTACTCGATGTTAGGCGTTCAGCAAAATAAACCCCAACAGTACTCATGGATAGAGAATTAACCAGAGGTGAGGCCAGGCAATGAATTAAGGAATAATTCTGGCAAAAAAAAAAAAAAAACCAAAAAGAAAAGGATTCTAACCTTTGAGAGAAACATCGGATCAGAGCAGAAAGGGGATCACACCCGTTTCACGAAAGGGAACATGACGATGCTCCCAGACTGATGCAGTAAACTCACAGGTAATGGTTTTGTGGAAATGTTCCTATGTCTGAAAAATCAACAAAATACCTGAAGAAGAGCATTCATTTGCCACTTCCTCTTGGATCATTATAAGAACATCCTCTCAGCGTCTTGATAGTAAACAGCAAGAAGGGTAACACAGCCCCAGGGAGTTCACGCCTAGAAGAAAACCCCAACATTTTATTTAAATGATGGCCTTGCAAGGAAAACTCAGCTGAAGAGACGCACGTAGTTTTTATGTGTGATGAACACCAAGCCAGAGTTCTAACTGACTCAGCCACAGATCTCCCAGGGAACTCCACGGAAAAAAAACCCCAAATCTCCGAGCTCATGTCCAAATGAAGGAAAAGTAATTTGGAAAGTGCGGCTGGTAGATTAATTCTGGGTTTGGGTTTGCTCTTAACAAATCTGGGCTCTGCTATTAATAACCAGGATGAGGAATTTGGAGAGGTGACAAGGTTTAATCAGTGTGTGGATGAGCCTGAACCCCACACTTTTAATGTACTTCTCACCCCTTATCATGTCCCCCAACACCACGGAAATGCTGGTACATTGCTCCTGTCCTTCCGGGGTTACTTCTCAGGTGGAAAATCTGCTACTGGGCTTCTATCATTAAATACTGCCCTGTGTCCCGCCCTCCCCGCACCCCCCCACAAGAGACTGAATAACTATTAATTTGGGTGAAGCTCGTTCTTTTCCGTAATGCTTCTTTTACCACTTGATGCCAAGATGTGATGAAGAGCTCCAATTATTTCTGAATATAAACGTAAACTCGCAGAGATCCGATGGACCATGTAGAAGAGAAGGCATTATTATAAATGACCGGCCTTCTACAAGTCTGTGCCAAAACCGAGAAAAATCTCAAAACTCAAAACCAAACCAGAGAGTTGTCCATTCCCTCCCATTATACTCAGTCAACACTGGATCGTATTCACTTCAGGGGCAAAACAAACAAACAAACAAGCAAAAAACCCTACCACCATCTCGGTCAAGATCACGCGCGGCTATCAGCCAGACCTGTGCACACGTTCCTCCCTTACCCCAAAAAGCATTTGTAGGAAATCTCCACGCAGACAAAAGCCTCCGTTTGCCTACATCTTTTGTGTGCTGTGGCAGGAAGCAGTTGTCGGCGGCATTAGTGGAAAAAAAACAACCGCAGACACTCAGACACATGCCACAATGTTCCAGTGGAAATCAAACTCCGAGAAATTTTTTAAATGTTTTCAACACATCAGCATGAAGCATCGACCTAGTTGGAATCACTTAGATCTAAAGCAAATGCACTGATTGTTTTCACAGCAGGCTTTTCTTCTTGGAGCTGAAACAGGCACAGTGGCGCGGGGGGGCGCGGAAAGGTTTTCAGCCCCCTGCCTTGGTCGGCTATAGCCTGGGACTCGATCAATACCAGGGTGAGCCGCAGAGGAAGCTCAGGGAAGATTATGAAGATGAGGTGAGCGACAGAATTACCTTACAGGATTTGTTCTTTCTCTCACCTTGAATCTCATCTGCCTCGGACAGAGATGGAACACCATCAGGGTGCAGACCGAAAAGGAACGGTGGGCAGGGGGGTGGAGGGCACGAGACATCAGGGATGCCGAGAGCCTGGCCATTGTGTTTCTTTACTGTTGTAACCATGAGGAAAAGGCGAGTCCTATAGCAGCACCAGGGTGGGCGCCACCGGTAAATGGGAGGACAAATGCCCAGCCTCTCTTGCAGGGCCTGGCACGCTGCAGGTGCACAGTAATTGGCAGCCGGGATTCTCAGTAGCTTTTTACTACTGTTAATACAATTACTCCTCTTGTTTATACTTTTTTTTTTTTTAACCCCAGACAGGGGCCATTGATGCAAACAGCACACATACAGTGTCTACTTTGCGGTCAAAACCCTGGGATGGGAGATGGTCACGATCAAATGTGTTTTAGGTGCCCCCGACCAGTCACCTATTTATTGAGGACTTCCTCTGTATAGGGCACTGCCAGTCCGCAGTCTTCGTCCCCTAAGCCAGAGGTCCAAGGATGCCCATGTGATTCGTCAGTTCATACAATGGGTTTGTCCTGCAGCTTAGCAGGAGCACTGAGGTTAATATAGCCAGTTCTCATTCCACACGTCCAACACGCAAGACAGCCTTTAGGAAACTCTCCTGTGGCTCCTGATGGGCTCAGACTCTCCTGATCAATTGCACAGAGTTGGTAACGTGTCTAATACTCATATGAACAACAATATGTCTGAGCTGTAACCGGTTAGACAATCCAATAGTCCAGCCCTGAAGCTTGGGATTTCTTTGAATTTCTCTAGAGTTTCGACAGCGTCCGAGCAATGCAAGGCTATTATTTGCTATTGTTTACCTGAACCACTGGATGAACTCAGAGGAAAGTAAGATGTTCCAGGGTTAATTGTTTTCACCAAAACATCTGAATGATTCCTGTCTGGGTCATCTTGTTCTGACTCTTTAAAAAAGACAATTAAATATATGTATATACGTATACACATATATGTATTTCATTTTAAAGGGGACGCTTATTCATTGAAAACTGAAGAAACATGATTCCCCACACCTAGAAATTACCGTAGCCAAAACGTGCTTGTTTATTCATGGTCTTTTCCCCTCCACCCATATATTTTCGTTTTTATGTAATTAGTGTCTTACTACATAAACTCACTTTTTTCCACTTAACATTACACAGTATAATCGTCATTCAACTCCTTTGAAACCATAATTTTAATGTCACGTGACCTATGGATTTACCTTCATATATTTAACCACTCCCCTCCTTTAAGACACCAGATCATTCCTTTTTGTGTGCACGTGCTGATATAAGTGACAAGAGGGACAAAATGTGTTCACCCAAATCTCTGATTATTTTCTGAGTGACCAGAATAACCAGGTCAAAGGCCCAAACAAGCCAATGTTTTCTTTGTAGTTTATTTAGAAAGTACCCCTTATATCGCTGAAATTTTAGAATATACAAAAAGAAAAAACAATTTTTTTTTCAAAATATCCCACTAGTAAGAGATTAACATCTTGGGGCACCAGGGTGTCTCAGTCCTTAGGGGTTTGCCTTCTGCTTAGGTCATGATCCCAGGGTCCTGAGATGGAGCCCCACATTGGGCTCCCTGCTCGGTGAGAGACCTGCTTCTCCTTCTCCCACTCCCCCTGCTTGTGTCCCCTCTCTCGCTGGGTCTCTCTCTATCAAACAAATAAATAAAATCTTTTAAAAAAGAGAGAGATTAACATCTTATCATAATCTTGATGTTTTATCCTTTCGAATTATTTATAAAATTGAAGCATTTAGTACGTAATGTTTTATAACTTGCTTTTTCAACTGACAAAATAACTGAGATTCTTTCCATGTTCTTAAATATCAAATTCAAAAACAAAAGATACATAAAATGCATTGGTTTTCCACCAGTGCTCTGGCATAGATAATGGGAAAGACTGAATATAATTAATAGCAACTCAGCAAATTTTAAAGCATTATCTCTGTATTATCACTTAACATTAATACCTGGTCCTTGATGAAACCCTCACATTTCTGTGCTAAGGATGTTTCAGCAGGAGCGGGAGGGGAAGAGGGAAGAGCACGGCAGGGAAGAAGGAGATAACCATCAGGAAGTATTCACAAATTCTCCCTGAAGAGAAAAATAAACTCAGTGCTTTGAAGAAACTGATCAAATCAATAAATTACCAAAACAGCACGTCAGTAATCAGTTTACTGCCCCAAAATGTTGTTTTTCTCCCTGATACTTGTAAGTCATTGACCTCGAGGCAAAACTAGTACTATATTGAGAAACTGCTTTCAAAACTCCTGGATTTTGCCTAAAGAAGAACAGCATCATAGCAGTCACCTTGTATTCTTCCAGGATTCATTATCGACCAAAAAAAAAAAATACAAAAGTTATGGAAGGATTTCTTGCTCTTTTGCTACTAAGAATAGTTTCAAGGGTAGATGGTTCCCTGGCCAAGGTAAGATTAAATAAGTTATTTAATATCATTCTAATTGTTATTATTTGTAGGTCTTCTTGGATAAAATGTCGAAGAGTAACATTCGATGTAGCTCTGTTTTTTCTGTTCTTTTGTTTGTTTTTGTGTTTGTGTTTGTGTGTTTTTACCATAGAGTAGTTTTAATCCTCATTATGGCTCATAATGACCATCACCACCACTTCCATCAACCATCATCAACATCACATCACCACCACCTACTCCATCACCATTTCGGCCATCATCATGATCCCCGGCTCTCCCACCCCATCACCACTCCATTCCCCACAAGCTGACCGTTCAACCTTCAGGATTTAGCTTAAATGTGGCCTTCTCCTAAATCCCCATCTAAAATCGGTTTTCCACCTTCAATCATAATTCACCATCTTAGCAACATTTTTTATCCCTTCCTGGTACTTACCACAGCTTTTTTTTTTCTATATTTTTTTACTGGTTTTGCATTTCTTTCCATATCTACACTGCAATCTAGGTAAGGACAATGACCACAATTATCTTGGTTATCATCTATCCTCCATGCATTATGCAGTGCCTGGCCCATCGCCAGTACTCAATAAAAATCACATGAATTAATTAATCAATCATCATTGACCTGTCGTCAACTCTGACTGTGAACTCTAACCTAATGAAAAAAAAAAAAAGACACAAGGAAAAGAAAAAACATCAAAATTGGCTGTGATACAAAATGATCTTTCTAGCATATTTTGTCTCAGCATGGGAATTGAGTGATACCAGACCCATAAGCGGTCATTTTTAAACTGTCTGCAAACCATACAGACGCTAGCAAGTACAAACATTGCCTAAGGGCAGAGGAAGTGGCCTTGTAAGTGGTATGGGTTGAGAGGTTGAATGAACTATTCACCCAGAAACATCTGTCTCACCTGCCCAATGTGAAATCTCCATCATTACATGAATATTGAAGGTTAATATACTGTGATGCCACGAAGCTCCCTTCAAACTATAAATACGGTGTGGTAGTTCACATATTCGCACTTAGGTATAAATTCATTTATCAGTCTATTTGAACAGAGAACGCAGAATGGGCCATTTCTGACTTGCAGGGGGTGAGGTATAGGAAGATAGAAGGAGAAGGAAAGGTCATGTGGTGGAGAAGGATGGCCAGACACTGAACCAGACCCTGTGCATGGGGGCCACGAAGAAGGGGTTACCAATGGACAGAGTGGGAACAAACACCTCCTTTCGGCCCAGCCCTTTCTAGACATTCTATAAGTAAAATTTCAGAGCATTTTTATTCCATTTCGACAAATATGTTTGAGTGTACCCGTTCATGTCTCATGAAAAGAAACAAAGCTTGCAAGCATTCAGTCTCGAGGCCAGGGCTCAGACGTAAAAGACAGAGATTGACATCTAGGTGTCATGTGGGGAGCGTGGTGTCCCTGTGTGTGTGCGCTTGCGTATTGAGGGACTAGAGAGGGCGGGAGACGTGGAGGGGACTCAGAGAACATCTAGCAGAAGAATCACAGGGGAGTCTGATGCTGGTTGCTGATGTGTAATAAGCACTGTAAAGAATCATACTTGTTTTACTAACTGTTTAAGCCATCACCAGAAGGGTAAAAGCCTTATAAGTAAATCAGTCTTTTTTTTAAGTCTTTTTTTATATAAAGATTTTATTTATTTATTTGACAGAGAGAGAGAGAGATTACAAGTAGACAGAGAGGCAGGCAGAGGGAGAGGGGGAAGCAGGCTCCCCGCTGAGCAGAGAGCCCGATGTGGGGCTTGATCCCAGGACCCTGAGATCATGACCTGAGCCGAAAGCAGAGGCTTAACCCACTGAGCCACCCAGGGACCCAGTAAATCAGTCTTAAACGATAAGGTGCTCTCAATTTAGGAAGCCATGAATATATTGAGGTTTTCCCTTGAGAGTTCAACAGATAGCTCGCTAAGCAGAAATATCTGCTGGCTCGGGGTCAATTCGCTTCAACACTGTGCTCCCATGTCCACCAGCACGTGTTCTGGGCGCCTAGAGAAGAGAATGTTCGACTCCACTAGACTTCCCCCAACTGCCCCCCTCAGCAGCACGCTGCCCTCTTTCTTGGCTTTCTGTTTGCAAAGCTGAATTACAAGAAGAATTAAGATGAGGTTTAGTTATTTCTTTAGGCTTCAAGAAACTCCCTTTAAAAACTTTGTGATGATGAACAGAAGAGGAAAAGTTAGAGTATCTACTTTAGGGAAACAGCCATTGCTTTTCAGTTTGGGTTGCACGAGGCAGGAGGAGGAAACACGTATGTTGTAGGTCATCGTCCTTCGGAACATCTCACAGAACCAGACCAAATCTTGAATTGATCCTCTTTTCAAAAGGTAGGTATAATATAAAAGCCCCCCCTCCCGATAAAAAAATAGTAAGTATAAACGTGGCCATGAGAAATATTAATGGCATAGTGCAACTAGCACAAAGGCTACAAAGCACTGACCTGTCATTATACTCAGTACCTACGCTTGGAACTGGACTTGTCTACCAAATTGGGGGGTCCAAGGTCAGGGGGAGGGAGGTAGGCATGAAAAGGTCATCCAGTGAAGGTTACCTCTTCATAGACCAGGATGACTAGCAAGGGCTTATTTTCGATGAGAAAAAGCCTGTGGTTCCCAAAACAACTGTAATTTAACCAGTTACATATATAGTATATTATGACACGAAAGTTGACACCACATACAGAAATACTAAATACTACATATGCTCCAGGGGTACAAGTTATAGTTGCTAGGGGAGCTGTAAGTTCAGAATGGCAATAAAAAAGGAGTAAGAACCACCTGAACAGCTTTGGGTCATGCCTTTATGGAAACCCTATGCATTCATCCACTTGACACATCTTTATTGAGTGCCTACTATGTGTAAGGCATTGTGTTAGAGGCTGTGGGAAAATACGGCCCCTGCCTCAAATAGCTTACAAGGAACCATATCCCCTGGGACCATACAGTTCTACAAAGAATGGGGAATTCCTTCCTCTGGCTAGACAGCAGAAACTTGCCACAATATTCTTCAAGTGTCACGTGGAGAAGTCTGTAAAGTGGAAATGTTATTAGAATCGACCCCCAAATGCCCACTACTTCAACTCTAGCTAAGTCTCCTATAGCTAACCCTCTAATGCCCATTACTGGGCTTTCCGCTGTTGGGTCTTTAAGCTTAATGGTCTACCTGTCTTCCCTTGCTCCCTTCTAACTCACCCTCAAGCAACTAACACAATTTACATCAAAACATATTTGCTGCTTAAATTTTTCTCTCATCCCCCTTGCATTAACACTACTTTACAGAGCACGTCAATGCTTATTACATGTGTTCAGATCTTCTAATGTATGTCTATGTATCCCAGGAAATCTCCATAAATACCAAAATGTTCCTATGTCTAGATACAGGTATGCTTTTTAAATATGAGACATATTATATATCATGTAAGCTCCCTCTCTCTTTGGGAGTTGGCTGCAACCCCATCTTCCTGAGTTGTTAAAATTCACTCTAGCACACCTTAATCACTTAAGACAGCTCAAGCTAGAAGGTACCTGATGAAGAATATGGGAGAAGATTCCTTCCCTGACTCCTAACCTCAGGAAGTTTCAGGGTCTAGGCAATGTCACAGGTAATTTATTAACTGGGATGAGGAGTAGAGCAATACATAACTACGTACATTGTTCACGTGATTGTTTGGGGTGGGGGCGGGGAGCTGGCAGGGGTGGAGAGGGAGAGGGCGGAGGGAAAGGGAAAAGACTTCATCATTACAAGAACAGAGACAGAAAACAGGATATAAAGGTAATTTTGCAAAGAACAATCTTTATTTTGCGCATTTTTCTAAACCAATAAGATATTATGCTTAGGGACTAATCAGAGGTGGCCTAAAAGCTGTGACATGATGCCTAGATGATAGGGTCTTTCTCACCCAAGTCTGGCCACTGGCCTTGATCCAATCACTTCATGTCTTTGAGCAAAACAAGGGGCTTGGGTCAGTTGGGCTCGATGACCTCTTCTTCGTCTACAATTTCTGTAACTGTGTGAAATGTATACTTCTGCAGAGGAAGACCTTATCATTTCTGCTCACATGTATCCATACCTGCTGTCAGTGCCGTAATAGCTGGAACCCTGTATCCCCAGGGCCTAAAAACTTGCCTAACAAATACCCCGAAATCCTTACAGAATGGCTGAATTGTGTTCGCCATATGCAATATGTTTGGGTTCAGTGGGTCTGGGTTTAAGGCTGTTAAGCTTAGTGCTGGTACCAAAGGGATACAGAGTGGACAGGCTCTGTGAGGGTATCATCAAAGGGGAAATCGAACACATGTTTACAATAATCCCAGTACAAAACAGAAAGTGTATGCCAAAAGGAGGCCCAGCACGCTCTCAGGGTTTAGATGGTTAGGCCAATGGGTAAAGGCTTCCTGGAGGAGCTGTCATTTCAGAAAAATGGCCAGTGTTTCAATAAACAGAAGTTGTGGTGAAAAGTGAAAGACATGGAGGAAAGATGTTTGAGGAAAGGGAACAGTCCAGTTCCTCTAGACTAGAGTTCAGAGCTCGAGTGGGAGCAGTAAAGGAACGCGAAAACTGGAAAATAGGGTGGGACATCACCAAGTCTTTGAACCACCGAGTTCCAGATGGGGAAGGGTACACTCAGAGCTGTGTCATCAAAAAACGATCCAATAGCTGACTCAGTAGAGGATTTCACACCCCAAAGTTTCCACTGAGGCACCAGGAGCCACCATGGGGGACAAAGTCAACACAGAGCAGGTGGGAATCGGGGTTCCTCCCCCAACTTCTGCCAGAGCTCCACTGCCTTTGCTCTACATTTAGGGCTTTCATGTAAAATTTATCTGAAAGTTGAAATGTTTGAAGGCCACTGATGTGGAACAGAGAGACTGGAGGGTGGCTGTTAGTTCAGGAGTCCAGGTGAGAGGAACAAAAGTCTGAAAGAGAGGGAGGAAGCAAGAATAGACAAAGAGATTTCCAACCCAGGTAGATCCCGAGAGCTCTGTCCATTCATTAAACGTGGGAGGTGAGGGAGAGGGAGGAACCAAGGTGAAGAGAAGGCTGTGATATCCTCTGCAGAAATGAGCAGGTCAAGAGGTACAAACACAGTCAGACCCCCAGAGTTTGAATCCCAACTCTGCTGCTTGCTTCTGCTGAGCTTGATATACAGTTAAAGTTATGAACACTGTCTGGCACACAGTAGGAGTTTAACAAGGGCTCATCATTATTCTTGTAGGTGGAATGGGTTTGTAGGAAAGATGTGTTTAGGTTCCAACATGATGCTGGTAAGGGGGAACCAAGTATCGAGGTCGATACAGTTAAAAAGGTGGTCAGGAAGTGGATTCAAGAATAGATATGCAGAGAAATGCTAGTCAAAGTTACTGAAGATGATAGGAATATAGAAGAAAACAGAAGAGAACCCAGGATTGAATGGTGGGGGATGGCTGTTTCTGGAAAGGATACAAAGTAAGTATCAAGTTAAATAGAGAGGGGTAAGAAAATTACGGGTAGGAATATCTCATTAGGGTCAAGGAAGCCAAGTCACTAAGGATCTTCAAGAAATGTGGTCAGCGATATCACACACAAAAGGCAAGGTAGAGGGCCACTTCCCTTTTTCCTGCAAGGAAAGTTCCAGTAGAGAGGGAACGGAAAAGAAGAAGTCATTGGATGACAATCGTTAGAATAGTGAAGGCACAGTAGTGTATTCTGGGCACCAGGCACTTGCTTCATTAACATGAATGATCTTGTTAAATCCTCCAAGTGACTCTCTGGGGGGTTGGGAGGGGCTTTTCATCACCCCTCCTCATTCTTCTAGAAATCGAAGCCCAGAGAGACCAAGTAAGTTGTCCAAGGTGTAAAGGTTGATGGGCCTGGTATTCCAAGGCTTGCATTCCCATATCCCAGCCCTCTCTCCTAACTACTTGGATATTGTCTTGAGGATGTGGGAGGACCAAATGCTATGCAGATAGCCCACTGAAAGAGACAAGTTCCAGAGGTGAAATTCTTGGAAGTGAGCTCCTTTAGTAATATTTTAGTATTTCTGAGTATGAAAAAAATCACTTGGGACCCAATGTTTCCATTTTCTAATGAAATTGTCCTGGTTTGTATAGTTCTGGTAATACCTCAAGACACAGATAGAACAAATATGCAGTCATGAAATCCCAAGGAATCTCTGGGAAGCAACTCTGTAGTTTCCATGCCTTTTTAAATAGAAATAATTGAGGTACAAAGGTATCAAGATGCTACCCAATGAGATAGGGAAAGGATCTCATGAATTAGGCTTCAGATTCTGTGACTAATATATGTGCTAGTTTGCTCCTTTCCAGGGATTTCCCTTGGGGAATCCCTGAGGAAGGCTCCAGAAGGAGATCTGAGGAGATTGGCCTGGAGCAGGGGCTGCTGGAAGTCAGGCCCAAGGCAAGTAAGCTGGTGTCAGAGGTGGAGGGTACAAATCTGGCCGCAGTAGCCAGAAGGTGTGACAGGGAAGGGAGTCTGAGCAGAGGAGTGAGAAGATCAAAATGCACATGTGAGCACTCATCTGGGGGTTGAGCTGGACCAGGAGTTGAAGGAACAGGGAGCAGAGTGGAGGCCTGAGCAGAGAGGAACAGAGAGGAAGGGGAGCAGAGAGGAGGGGCTGAGCCAGGGTGGGAAATGGAAACGGGGGAGGAAATTGGACAAAGGGGAAAACAAGACAAGGCCAGTCTGCTTCTCTGACCTCACCACCCTTCTTTATCTAAACAGCCGCTGACCAGCGCCTCACGCTCAGGCCTGCCCAGAGCATTAACTCCCTCTGTGTTAACCCCCTCTGTCATGAGCACCACAGCCTCCTAGTCCTGCTCTGTCCTTGTCACAATCGGAGTCATACTCAGACCGCCATCTTGTTTCTGTGCCCAAATGCTCCCTCTGCACCTTGGTCCCGGGGACTGCATCTCCTGGCTTAAATTCCCTTCCCTGTCTTCTCTGGGGATTGTAGAATTCATTCTCCTCCTCATCGCCCCCTCCCCTCGCCTGGAACCTGCCAGCTGCCAGTCCTTCCGCCCCCACCACAACACACACAGTGCCTTTCCCGGTGGGCATTTCCCATTTCCGGGCTGTTGCTTCCCGGCCCTCCTCCAGGGGGCGCTCCTGCACCCCGGGGCTCCCATTCTTTTCAGAAGGGATGACATGCTGTTTATCCAAATCTCAGCTAATAAAGGAAAATTGAGACTAACGAAGAGGAGTTGGCACTAACATAATCAATGGGTTTGCCCTTTAATTAGCCTCAGATGCTTTGAGTTTCAGGTGAACAAAACGTCTGTTCAGCCAAGGAGACACATTATTTTAGGAGAGACAAAAAAGATGCTTATTACAGAGGGCAGAGGTACCAAGGAATGAATGGAGTTAAATTTTGCCCCAAAGGTGGGGGGTGGGGTCAAGTCCCTGAGAGCATGTTACTTCCCTAGGGTATTAAGAGGCCAGATGTTCTGAAACATGAACTCAAGCACCCGATTCATCCTGTTCCATGGAATTCCACGTTGACAGATCAAACATGAAGGTTTCACAAGCTTTGACCTCCGTGAGAAAAACAAAATAAAGGTTTTCTATATGGAAAAACCATCAATTTATATGTATGTGCATACACGTGTGTGTGTGTGTGTGTGTGTGTGTGTCTATGTATAAAATCCTGAAATTCAAATATCTGTGTGGTACAGTCTCACATGAGATGCTAAATGGACTTTCCTTTAGTTTGTTTTTGGAACTATAAGCCTAAACATGTAACCCCTGAAAAATCCCTGTTTTGCCCTTAGACATTATTCCTGACATTTTCATGGTTTTTCTTTTTAGATACCATTCATATTTTATAACATTACAGAATTCTAATTTGAAACTCAAACTCGTAACTGTTTATGCACCATACTCAACACAAACAAACACACTTTTTTACTGATCTGGTAAAACTCTTTTTTTTCCCCCCTAAGTAGGCCTATATTTCTTTTCCCTTAATTTATATGCAGAACAGCAATACTTATTTCATTAAAAAAAGGAATATATAGACACATATATATATTTTTTCTTCATTATTATGTTTAAAATTCAACAGGAAAACCAAGAAAAAATTAAATGTCAAATATTCAGATATTGCTATTTGCTTATCCCACAGAAATATAAATTATAAAACAATTCATTAACATAACTGTACTTGTGCATTATTTAGAGAAAATTTTATTCAAGAATCAACTAGAGTAGTCTAAATTCATGCCTTTGTTTTCTAAGTACCAAAATAATCTCTTCATTCATTATATTCCTTATTTATTAACTTTTCCAATTTGTAAGTACACATGTAGCTGCCAACTTAACGGGATCTTCTGTGGCCTTTTGTATTAAAAGTTTTAAAATATGATTGGAATAATCCATACCCTGGACTGGAAAGATGAAAATTAGTCACAGTCAATTGATTTGTGTTGCATAAATCACTGCTAAAGTGAGGAGTAATACAAGCTTTCGACCCAGAGTAATATTTTAAGGAACATGTTTAGAGGTGGGAAAGTGTTAGTAGAGATTTGTTTTTACCACTCAACAAATATAAGAATATTTTCATGAAACTTCTGAAAATGATGATATCAGATTTATGAGGGGTCCCTGGGTTGTGTTGTTCTGGTCATGTCTTATTTATTTGATCCACGTGCAACTTAACAGCCAGTCAACATAAACTTCTGAAACAAATTCTGTGCCCTCATTTCCTCACTCCTCTTTGTCTTTTTTTTAATTAACATATATTATTAGTTTCAGAAGCAGAGTTCAGTGATTCGTCAGTTGCACGTAACGCCCAGTGTCCATCACATCAGGTGCCCTCCTTCATGCCCATCCCCCAGTTACCCTCTCCCCACCCCTGCCCCCTCCAGAAACCCTCAGTTTGTTTCCTTCAGCCAAGAGTCTCTTTGTCTTTGGTTTATCTCCCTCTCTTTGTTGTTTAAGTTTTCTAAATAAGATCTTGTATCCCTCCTTCATTTTTTAAGACTCAACATTAAGATGTGCCAAAAATAAGCATCCACTGGATATCATGGGAATGGTACTTAAATTAAACACAATATGAAACACGAATAAGAAATTACGGGTGAGGAAGCCACTTTCCAACTAGGCAGCAATATGAAAATGGAAAACAATTTTCAAGTCCTATCTCCGTATTCTAAAATGAAGTTAATTGTACAACACACACACACACATAAAAATTCCCAGACAAGGAATTTTGAGAGGGAACTTAACGGAGCAAAGGCAACTCAAGACTTCAAACCGCTTGAGAAGCACATTCTACTTCTAGAAAGAAGAGAGAGAGTTGTGGCGGAGGAGCGTTCCACAGCAGGTACCGGGTGCCCAAACCTGCCAGCAGGTACCTCTAGAAAGAACTTAGGAGTGTGGAAAGTGGAGGGCAGGGGAGGGTAAGATGCTGAGAATAAAGAGGACAAACCAACAGAGCCTCTAGCAATGGCTTCAATTCATCTAATGTGACTGTGGACCAATTTCAGAGAAAGAAAGATGGAAGGCAGGAAGGAAGGGAGGAAAGGAGGGGGTGGGGGGGATGGAGAGAAAAGGAAAGAAGAGGAAAGAAAACCATAGGGATGGAAGGGCAGCAGAGGAAAGGGAAATGCAGAAATCCCAGGACCTTATTTTATCCAAACCCCTTTGTTTGGATTCTCAGTCTGACAAGAGCTCCAATAAGATACCAATATCACCCATTTCCTGCAAAAACAGGCCACATAGAATTGCCCAGAAAAAGGGTGTGGTGGGGGGACGCTGATCTCTTGGCCTCGTGTTTTCGTGTGAAGGGACTTCTCACCCCTGCAGAGGAGAAATTCTGTATCGAGTTGGTGGGTGATGAGAGTGTAATACTCGTGGTCCTCCTCATCAGTAAAGAATTTGATTGCTTCCCTCTTGACCCCACTCCCCATAGGAGGCAGAAATCCTGCAAAAACAGGTCTCTTCATCAGACCCAAACTGTCCTTTGATGGGCTGTCCCAAGATCAAAATATTGGGTCATAAGCAATTAGCAGGCCCATCTGGCTGCAAACATGAAGCCACATTTTTCAATGAGCTCTGTAAGTAATAAAGGGAAAATAAACTTGAGAATTAAAGAAAGGATCTTATTTCCTGACCATTAAAACCCCAATGAAAGAAATGAGCATGAGACACCTATTTATTTTATATTAATATATAATCATAATTTTTCCCAACCTTAAATAAATGGCTAGTGGGTCAGGGATATAGTCTTCTGTTCATTTGTTCAGAAACACAAGTTGAGCCCCTGTCCTGTGATGTGGTATCAACTTTCCATGCTGATTTTAACCAAACAACCAGGAGGTAGCATGGTCCCTCACCTTCGATGTTTCCTTTAGAACTCTCTAATAAAAATCTGGTCCAACTTAAAAGAGAAAAAAAACGTTCAAGAAATATTGAAGGATAAGAGATGTGAATAGGTGAGAAGCTTTCCAAAGTCTTCAGCTCATATCCCCATGAACCTTCTTCAATTTTAGCATACACCTCACTTTTTTGTGAGGGTCCTATTGTCAGATTTGACTTGCTTTTGTAATCATGGCCATCATCCTACCCTGCCAGATGAATGTGCAACTATTAGGATTCGCAGATGTATTCTGTACCACGTCCACTGGAGTAAAAATAGGAGAGAAAGTAAGAGAGCCCAAGAGAAGCAGCATTCATGGGTTAAAATAAGAGTTAAGTTACTAGTAGGGCTTCTATCTGACACTGTCCAAGGAAGGGACATGTCCTTGCAGTGTCACCATCTTGGCGTTCAGAACTCTGATGGATCTGGTTAGCCTAATTTAGGTACACAGAAAATTTCATTTCTCACTAATATCATGGTAACTGCCAACCACCCTCCAGGCTGGTGTGCTTTGAATTTGGCACAGGAGAAGAGGAAACACCACCACCACCACCACCACCACCACCACCACCACCACCACCACCACCACCCACCCCGGGACCATCTTCTTGTTGCCATTTTTCAGACAGCACGAGAAGTCCCTGTTTCTAACTAACAGAGCCAAGGGTGGTCTACAGTGTAAGAAACGGACAAGGAAGTGAAGTTTATAAGCATGCACACCCCCCTCTACGTTGCATTGAAATGAAGCTTGGATGAAAAGTGAGCCAAGAGCACCTTGTAGACTCTGCTGTTGGGCATACACCTCACTTTGACTCCCTTTCCGCAAGTTTAACCCAGTGTGTCCCAGTGCTGGACCCCTGTGGGAGGGGTTAGCCAGTCAGGATGACAACCCTGTCTCCTTCCCATGTCTCCTTCCCGTGATGCAGAGTGCTCACGGAGAGGAGGTGGAGGTCTGGAAGACCTCCTTATACCTGGCAGGCCAAGGTACAAGATGGGTTATGCCACAGGGGATTACGAGCTCCAGGCGAAACCTCTGTTTTTTGTTTTTTGTTTTCTTTTAAGATTTTATTTATTTATTTGACAGAGAGAGAGAGAGACAGTGATAGAGGGAACACAAGCAGGGGGAGTAGGGAAGGGAGAAGCAGGCCTCCTGCTGAGCAGGGAGCCCGATGCGGGCCTTGATCCCAGGACCCTGGGATCATGACCTGAGCCAAAGGCAGAAGCTTAATGACTGAGCCACCCAGGCGCCCCACAAAACCACTGTCTTTACCAAGCGTTCTGTTCACTTCTGGTTGATCCAAAGCAGTGAGTGCTTTGTTGAAGATCGTAGTGATTCATTTCACCAAACCATTCTATTGTCTACTGACCGTATATCTGTGGGTTCTAACCTGATTGCATTATGTGTAAAGGTTAAAGAGATACTTAAAAGTAAACTCTACTTGGTCCACATATGTAACACACAAATGCAAACAGAATTAACGCTCTACTGTAGAGAAAGATGTCTCCTTTCTAGCCCTACGACGACCTCCAGGGAGACAAATGTCGAAAGTGTCACTGGACAGGAAGAAATTTCATGAAAATAGTTAAGCAGGATAGAAGATACCCTTTATTTACCTGAATTTCAAAAAAAAAAAAATGGAACTGACACAGGAGAAATACCACAATATTATTAGAAGTCCCCTGCACCCGAATGTTTATAGCAGCAATGTCCACAATAGCCAAACTATGGAAAGAACCTAGATGTCCATCAACAGATGAATGGATCAAGAAGATGTGGTACATATACAATGGAATTCTATGCAGCTATCAAAAGAGACGAAATCTTGCCGTTCGCAATGACATGGATGGAACTGGAGGGCATTATGCTGAGCGAAATAAGTCAATCAGAGAAAGACAATTATCATATGATCTCTCTGATATGAGGAACTTGAGGGGCAGGGTGGGGGGTCGTGGGGGGTAGGGAGGGAAAAATAATGAAACAAGATGGGATGGGGAAGGAGACAAACCATAAGAGACTTCTAATCTCATAAAACAAACTGAGGGTTACTGGGGGGTGGGAGGGTAGGGATAGGGTGGATGGGTTATGGACATTGGGGAGGGTTTGTGCTTTGGTGAATGCTGTGAAAGATGTAAGCCTGATGATTCACAGACCTGTACCCCTTGGGCAAATAATAAAAATAAAATTAAAAAAAATTAAAAAAAAATAAAAATAAAAAAAAAAAAAGAAGTTTTCCAGAACTTGAGTTAAGAAACATCTCCTTGGGATAATCACTGATTTCCCACCACCATAATCTTTTTTTTTTTAAAGATTTTATTTATTCATTTGACAGAGAGAGAGAGATTACAAGTAGGCAGAGAGGCAGGCAGAGAGAGAGGAGAGAGGAGGAAGCAGGCTCCCCGCTGAGCAGGGAGCCCAATGTGGGCCTCGATCCCAGGACCCTGGGATCATGACCTGAGCCAAAGGCAGCGGCTTTAACCCACTGAGCCACCCAGGTGCCCTCACCACCATAATCTTAACTACAGCAGTGTAATTAGTTTATAAAAATCAGTTTAGAAGTGCCAATGCACATTTGGCTAGAATTTAGTTGAGTTGGGTTTTTCTTGTTTTTGTTTTTGTTTTTGTTTTTGTTTTGGGTTGTTTGGGGGTTTTTTGGTCCTTGTTTTTTGTGAGAGAGAGCAAGAAGGGGGAGGGGCAGAGGGAGAGGGAGGGAAAGAGTCTTAAGCAGGCTCCATGCTTAGCATGGAGCCCAACTTGGGGCTTCATCTCATAACCCTGAGATCCATGACCTGAGCAGAAATCAAGAGTTAGACACTTAACCAACTGAGTCACTGAGGTGTCCCTAGAATTTAGTTGAGTTTTTATGAAGAATGAATAGAGAAAGCAAGGTCATCTTATAAATTTAACTCGCTGACTTCAAATGCAAACAAGAATGTTTCAGTTAAAAAATAGATAGATAGATACAATGTTAATCAGCTAAAAGATAAAAACAAGAGCTTCTGAGATGATTAATCTCAAATAGTGAGGACTATTATAAAATACGAACTTGTTTTCTATTTTACATATTTATATATTTAACATGTTACATATGATATACTATAATATAGTATCCTATCATATCAATTTGTTTTGAAAATGTTCAAGCCCTCCCTGGAACAATGGGAATTTTGTTCCTCATACACACAGAATAGCCCCCACCATCACCCTGTTTAAGGTCTGCTGTGTCTGAAGGCACATCTCCCCGAGCACAAAAAAAATGGAGGCCAGGATGACGCCTTGTTTAGTTGCAGCAACTGTTTCTATGGAAGTTGACCAGAGAGCACCAACTTACTCTTCACCCTTCCATTCAGCATCTATTCTCTTATTCTGTATAAAAGACCACCAGGTACAGCCCAATTACAACAGGCAATGATAACAACAATAAAATTCACATATAGGAAACAAGTAAGTCATGGATCCTTAGGGGGAAAAGGTGGGACATAGGAAGGGGGGACAGTGGAGAGAGGGGAGAAACTAAAGACATTTCTGTCATAAACTCTGGCTTCACAAGAAGTGATACTAAGAATCATACTTTCCACAGGTAATGGGTAGGGCCATGTTTCAATTCTGTGATTTTGTTTATGATTAAAGGCTTCCAACATGCTTAATTCAAATCCCAGCTTTCCCACTCAATATCTGTGGGACTCTGTGTCGCTTTCTCAGTGACCTAGTTGGCAGACTGGAAATAATAACAGTAATTTCCTCACAAAGATATATCGTGAGGCTTAAAGTATGCTTACAACGTTCTCAACGCCTGTTAAGTACTTACTAATTGGTAGATTATTATCAGTATTGCTATTTTTAAGATGCCTAAACATCTAGCTCTTTTCTGGGTAAAAAATGTTATTAAACATTAACTTAGATATTCAGCACAGCTTACAAGATTCAAGATTCCCACTGAAACACACACACACAATGAATGCTGGACTAAACTCCCTCCATTCTTTTGCTCTGGATTTATGATTATGTGTGTGCCTGCATGCGGCAGGGGGGTGACAGTGTTTAACCTTCACTAACTCATTTTATTATTTAAAATAGCATTCATTCAATTTAAGAGGCACTGTGATAGAGCGCCTTAAAATTACCCAGATAAACGGGATCAGAATTTCTGGGGCTGGGGCACCTGGGCAGTTCAGTCAGTTCAACACCCAACCCTTGATTTTGGCTCAGGTCATGTTCTCGGTGCCCTGGGATCAAGCCCCACATCGGGTTCCACACTCAGCTGGGAATCTGCTTGAGATTCTCTCTCTCTCTCTCCCATTCCCTCAGCCCCTCCCCACCTCAAAAAGAAAGAAAATAAATCTTAAAAAAAAAAAAAAAAGAATTTCCGGGGATGGATCCTGCATAAAAGTAGATTTTCCAAAGGTTGTTCCAGGTGGTTCTAAAAGGCAGCCAGGGTTAAGAAGTGGTACAGAGGAAAACAGTGAACCCTTAGAAAGGATTTCTAAGTTCGTAGCTCATTCTTTTCTTCACTGGCAATATGGTTGCGAAGAAGGCAACTAGCCTCTCTGAGCCAGTTTCCATGTCCATTAAACGGGAATGAGGAGTTGCACCTAACTTCTCTGAGCTGTGGGTTGCAGAGGAGAGCAGTAAGACCCAAGCTTTGCTCTGCAATTTGTTCTTGTGAGCCAGTTTTGAGGTTCACGTGAGGGAACCAGCTACTTTTTTAAACTCATAAATGAAGCACGATTGTTTCCTACCCAGCTTACTTGTGCATCCACCCACCCAACCAGCAGCTCCACGGACTCAGTGCTGGGAATTTGGACAGCAAAAGATGTCACGGTTAGCTCACACTCCCATCTCTTATAGAAATAAAGATTACTACCCACTTCATTTCCTTAGTATATGTGCAGTGATGTGATTAAGGTGAATGAGCACAGACCTATCCTAAAGATATATAAAACATAACTCTTCACATTCTTTTAAATATTTAAGGAGCCTATGTTTTGTCCACCTTCCCCAAAACCCTAAATTAACTGAATTCAAGGGCTATGTTTGATTGGTTTTGATCTGGCCCTTCTCCTGACGGCATTATTTAACCTATGAATCATGGTTGAAAGATTAGTCTGACATTATGAAATATAAAAAACAGGAATTTAACTGACATTCATTACCATGAATTTCTTCGGGTCTCTTTTTCACTAATCTAGGTGTACTAACTGAATCATGCATTAGAAACATACATCTCTGTCAATTATCCTAATAAATAGCACTGAGACCCACGTGAGAAAATCAGTTATGCACTTTGTTCAGCTGAACTGGTGGCTTGAAACAAACACAGAAGTTTTAAAGTCATAATGCATCTGATTGAGAATTGGCTCCCTATGTCATTATCTCAGTCTTACTTCTTTATCACTGAATACGATGTTGTGATCTTTACTGGGATTTTCATTGGTTTGAGTGTTCGATATAAAAATGATAAATTTGTGGGCGCCTGGGTGGCTCAGTGGGTTAAAGCCTCTGCCTTCGGCTCAGGTCAAGATCCCAGGGTCCTAGGATCGAGGCCCACATCGGGCTCTCTGCTCGGCAGGGAGCCTGCTTCCTCCTCTCTCCTCTCCCTCTGCCTGCCTCTCTGCCTACTTGTGATCTTTCTCTCTGTGTCAAATAAATAAATAAAATCTTAAAAAAAAAAAAAGAAATGATAAATTTGTGGTCTTATGGCACAAAGCTAACCTTCACCTCTAATATTACTCATCATCTTCTCTTAGGAGACACTACTTACGAGTTCCTTTGGTAAAGCAAACCCCAGTTAGAAGAGGCTGGGATTTGTTGATGCTAAGAGAAATGAAACATCTCTGTTAGTCTTACTGCAGAGACTAACTTATATCCGAAAAGTAGAGGGTCATCAGGAGACAAGTGGTTATGTATTGTGAAGATCATTTCGCTATACATGCAGATATTGAATCACTATATTGTATACCTGAAACCAATACAATGCTGTATGTCAGTGATTAATAAAGAAAGGAACTGGTTAAATAGGTCAGTGTCTATCCGTACAAGGCCATTCTATGGAGAAAGACAGAGATCTATTCATAATAATGAGATGTTCAACATACATTTTTAAACTGTGAAAGTTGTAGAACTCTGTATATAGTATGCATCTACTTGGGTTGTCTGAAGATTTTCTGTGCTTACACATGCACAGACAATTTCTGGAAAGATATAATGAATTATTGATGATGGTTATTTGTGGTGTGGAGTGATGGGGTACTTTACTTTTCACTTTATATTCTCCTGTGTTGTTGAAATTGTTTGTCATAAGCACACATTGCTTTTATAATTTGTTTAATAAAAAATGTAAGAAGACTCTTAGGATTCTACTGTGTAACTCGCCTCAATCATCTGCATATAACAATTGTCTTCATGTTCTGTAGGTGTCACTCAGATGCTCCACTCCTTGCCTGAACTGGCTATTTAACTCCTATTTGACGGATTATGGTAAGAAAAGAAGAAAACGATCTGGTTGATATGTTTCAGCATTTGTAGAAAGTAGCTATAAAATGGAAATACATTGCAAAAGAAAGCACCCTTGTTTTTGGAAGGCGATTACCATCCCATGTACTGGTAATGCCATTACCAAAATAATCATCCTTTCACAGTATAATGATCAACTATGTACTCAACAGTAGACCTGATTTCTAGAAATTGCAAAGTATTTTTCCATGCTCTTGAACAACTTAGTTGGAAGGAAGAGTATTTTAAATCAACACCTACCATAATTTTTTCATATATTAAAATTGAAAACAGTTATTTTTCTATTATTAGAGGTTAAATAAGCAAGTATTCCAAAATGTCTAAGGATGTGTGTGTGTGTGTGTGTGTACATGTGTATTGTCACTAATTACACTGCCTCATTTCCATTTTTATTCCAAATTCTTTAGTCCCTGAAAACTGCATTATGACTTTAAAACAAACATATATGTTTGTTTACAAATGAAAAAAGTTTTCAAAAAAGAAAAACTTTAGTTCCTACATCAGGTAGTAACATTTTGCCAAGAAACACAGTATAACTGTCTTGGATTTGAGCAATAATGTTCATCTTTGCTCCCAGAAACCTTTTGAATAGTATTTCAAGTGCCTTTATATTAGCAACATTAGTAAGACGCTAAGAAATACACCTCCAAATGTGGAAAAATTGACTCTGTTAATGAGAGCTTTGAAACAGAGAAAAGGAATACAGCCAAAGATGTACTTTTCAGACCCTTGAACACCATCTGCAGATATGAGCAGTGAGAAATTTTCAAATTTGGGGTTCTTACAACACAGCCAAATTTCCACAAAATCTCCTCTTTTCCCAAATTCTGACCTGGGGCATTTCATCCTACAATCACTTCTGCCTCCCGTTCAACCAGCATCTTGTCAAATCTGGCTGCAAGATTAAGTTTCCCGATTCAGAATTCAATATTGTAACCCTAAGGATATAAGATCCAAGCTGGAACATTCTGTTTAAAAAAAATGGATAAAATTGTTTCAGCTCAGAGACCACAGTTTGCTCTGACCGTAATGATGAATCATCAGGGCTGACACTAAGTGAAATGAGGTTGATGTTCTTGGCTTTATTCTAGGGTTTTACATTTGTCCCGACCCTCAACCTTTTCTCCAAAAGGTTGAGAGATCCTTGTTTGCTAGTATTATTTAAGGCTTACAAAATTAACTGGCTCTCTCTGAAGCAGGTTTGGCCTGCCAGAGCCCAGGACTGTGTACCTGGCCCCATCCATGCCCACGCTGACATCCAATTTTGAAAGAATACAACTGACAATCTAAGAAAGATCTACTCCCCTGCCCCAACATACCTTCTATTCTAATTAGGGTTTCTGATATCCATGCTTCTCTGTTGGTGATTTGCCTCTCACTCTCAACAATAAAGTATTACATTAAAAAAATAATCCATGCATGAATTCTGCACAGAATGCCAATCTCTCTGTAAATGGTGAATTTTGTTCTTAGTAAGAGGAGTTTGAGTTCTCAGCTATGTGAGAAAATACCATTTAACAAGTATTTAATCTTTTTAAAGTAGATCTGTTTCTGTAAGCTTTTAGGTGCTAGACATAGATGTTTTCTCCTTCAAATACTTTCTCATTAGTTCTGAAAAATCAAAAATTGTCAAATCTGCAAAGTCAACGTCCTATTAACCACAGGAAACGCCTATTTGCATAATGCTGCTATTGCCCAAGCACCTGTTCAACTCTAATAGAAAGCTCCCAAGTTCAAGTGTTCCTTAATTTCAAAATTCCTGTTTCATGGCACTAGTACTGTAAAGCTTTTTTTTTTTCCGCCTTTTGGCTTTGTTTTAAAATTGTATTTGTCTTATCCTAAAGTAATTGCCTTGCTGCTTATTTCTGTGATCTGAAATCACTGGGTGAGACGAAATCAGCTTACAGAATAACTTCCCACAAATACTAACTATGGAATCAGGCGTGTTTGTGAGTTTCCTGCTCCGTGTCTGCTTTGTTTTGCTTCAGGTCTTGCCTCTCTCTCTCATATGCCCGTTGCTGCCTGGGCAGCCCACAAGGATTCACTTTTCACTTATTACTCATCAAACTGACTCTGGATTACAGTGGGGAAGAGAGAAAAAAGCTGAGCGCAGAAAAAAACAGTGAAAGAAGAGAGCAAAATACCAGAGCAATGCGTTTGAGTTACTATTTCCTTTTCCTTCACTCAAGGTGTGGACACATTTATTTGCATCTCTGACCTTAGGAGGTGGGAGCTGGAAATTGTAGGGGCGTCTTTTCCCACTGAAATAATCCAGCCCCTGGTTGGGGGTGGGAGTGGGCGGACACTGAAAATAGGTGAAATTTAGGACACTCTGTGGATCTTCAATTGTTTTTTTCTTGTGCTTTTGGTTAGCTGGTTAGAAAAAAATGTGGCTGAAGGGACTAGAAAAAATGAGGCTGCAGTTCACCCGGAATCAGTACCCAGTAACAACAGCTAATCTCAGCCTTTTAAAGAGAGGTCTTTCTATCACAGGGGTTTTAAAGCTCGTGATAAAAACAAAAAGCTATTTTCTGAAACCAACCAACTTGAAAAAATACCTGTTTTAAACCCTGGAGACTTGCCTTTAGTATAAATAAACAGAAATGTTTTTATTTTGCTCTTCTTTACGTGCAATGGTTTTATATTTAGAAGTGGTAGGCCTAAAATAATATGGTCATTTATAGCTTTATAGGTAAAGAAAATAACACAAACATAGGGCAAATCAGGGAGGAATTCATCAGATAAAAATCAGGTAGTTTTCACCATCACTGGTTCCCATTGAAGAATTGGGAAGAGCAAGAAAATACTGGAAAAGAAAAAATGAATTTTAGTGAAACGGAATGATAGCTTCTCAGAGCTCCTTCTTCAACCTAAAGTTCAGGAGAATGTGTAAAGAGCACCACTGCTACGAATTTTGATTATAACTTTGGACCAGCTCAAGACAACATGGCTCAACAGAGTACTGACATATGATCGCAGAACGAGGTTTGGTAATTTACTTTCTTGGACATACATTTTACCAACCCCAGGCCCCTCCAAAAAGGAAGGAAGGGAGGGAGAAAGCAAAGGGAGAACATAAATGAAGGTGTGAAATTACAGTGAGAACAGCTACTAACTCCCTTCCAGGTAAAAGTCTGGCCCCAAAATACAAAAGAATTTCAACGTCGTATCGTTTAAATTTTCTGTTAATGTTTAAAATGATGGCCGGTATTTAACTTGTTGCCTATTTTTCTTCAGGTCTGATCCTTTGATATTTGCATTATATTTCACAACCTTACTTTTTACTCAGTTAGGTGTTAGAAAAAAGGAACAGCTTACGTGATATCACAATACACAGAAAGGCGGAGCTTCTCAATATTTGCAGACATGTTCTTAAATTCCAATTTTGGCAAACCACAAAGGCGAGAACAGATAGATGCTTTCAACTCATGGGGGAAATGCAGTTTACATGGCAAAGTGACTGTCAACGGAGCGATGCCTTTTTTCACTCACCTCCCCAAGTACTGAAGATTTGATACACAAGAAGCTTATTATTTTCAAACTTTCTTTCTTAAGTATTCATATTTCAGTGTTCCAGCAACCTCTCTTCATATTCTAGAGATGTGAATCCAAAAGCTTTAAATTCTTAACCACTGAAATCTATACGCCAATAGAGTTTCATTCAGTGATCTTAGAGAGGAAAGTGTGGTTTCAAGACCAGCGCTCATGTACTTGGTGAGTGTTATTAAAGCCATTACCGTACAGCATCATTACTATATTGAGACATGGTTACTTTAATGGACAAAACTGGCTTTACAATTTAAACAGGGCTCAGGGGACACCATGAACTTCAATTTTAAAATATTTTAAAGGTAATAAAAATCGAGTCCATCCAAAAAACATGAAAAGTGAACGCCAACTCTCCTCTGAGTATTGACTCAACTGGAAATACACAGTACTGATCCAATTCCTTACAAAAGGGATACTAGCACCATTTTGTACTCAGAAAAAATAATTCTGAATTAACTTGTATTTCTCTAGTGCACTCTTCACCAATAATACCCTGAAAAGAAGTATTCTCCGTTAAATCCAAACAACAATTTCAGAGCCCTCAAGTATATGAACTCGTTGAAGTGGTACGTTGGTTTCGTCAGGAAAGGGCATCTGCATCTCCAAAAATGAGTTTTGGGAGCACACGCGAGTTATGCTTGGCATGGGCGAAACAGGGTTAGGTCAGCCGTCCAGCTTAATTTTGAGATAAGGGGCATGAAAATCAGTCGAAATGGACTGAGGACAATAGACAAGTGTGCCGTCTACACACCAGCAGGGTCCCCTCTCCCTGGACCGCAGGGTACTGGTTAAACACATCGTCCTCAGAGCCATGCTAAATCCTTTTGGGAACAGGAACAGTACAAATAACCCCACATACACAACTGTTTTATTGCCACCACAACGAAATATTTTTGTGCATTAAAATCTTCATACGAGAAAACATGCAGTGATCAAAGCACACACTCGAGCTCTGTCTCAAACGACAACACTCCCCTTCTAACGTACCACTTTTAAACACTTTGGGTTGTCTCTATTTACCTCAAAAAAAGAAAAACAAAGACCCATTTTACTGAGAAGGAAAATGGCAGAAGCTTTTGAACGCACTTCCGGTCGCACTAAGCCTGGTTCCTGCGCTCTTCCACGGACCCCTTCGCCATGGCCATTGGACGTGGACCCATGAGCACTTTTACCCAGCTGTGTCTCTCCCCCTCCTAGCAAACTCTCAGATATGCTTGATAAATATTTTTATCTAATTTGCCTCATCTGTTGTTTTTATTAACAACTAATTTAATATCCTCTATTCTGTAATATCTGCAGAAGCCAGTATAAGGAAGCATGCATCCAGCCCAGACCCTCAGGCCTGCGCATCAAGATGGCAGGCTGGACAAGGCTCCTCTGGGAACAGCAGTGCCAGAAGGAGGATTGGACACGGTGACCCGTCTGCATGAGATGGGGGGGGGGGGAAAAAAAAAAAAAAACCCCCAAACCCGGGGGGCNAAAACCCCCACAACCAGGAGGTCTGTAATACTGATGAACTAATCTGTCACTCACAAGCTCAGGTCTGCAAAAAAGAAAAAATGCAGTAAACATGTAATGACCATGAGAGGTGGAAATGCGAATCTTCATTTTTAAATGGCATTGAGATCCACGGCTCAGAATCTGCTTAACTGTTTCTTTGGAGTCGATCTGAAAAATCATCGGAAGGCAACAAACCACCCTAGAGTTCAAAGGGTTAGGAAACATGCTACAGATAACTCTCAAAAATCCAGATGATTTCCAAGAACCAGATGAATGAACCAAGTTTCTTGATCTCAATATCCTAGGCAGGGAGTTTGTTCTTAAGTACTAGACTGCTTAATTGCTTGCTTGGGGGAGAGAAAATCCTGGGGGAAAGACACTTATGAACAATATCTGCTCTACGGAGCTAGGACACTCTCTCTCAAGCTGGATCATGGCCAGCAACACAGAAAAGTCCACTCTTCCCCTCCAGTGGAAGCAACTGGATATTTGATCCTAGAGATGAATGAAAAACCTAAAAGATCATATTTCATGGGAATCTTTCAGTATTCTGAATGGAAAATATCATTGAAAATGGGTTATCTGCTCTTCTAACCTAAATCCACATAGGAACAGAACTAAGAACAGGAAGAAAAAAAAAAAGGACAGAAATAGTTATTGTTCCAATATGTATTTGAGGAGGAATGCAAACTAACATTCGCATGATCATTTGGGACTAGTCACACCTGCTGAGTAGGTATGATACTGAAATAACAGCTGAAAAAAAAGACAACTTGTTTTTGATTATGATCGAAAAGCAGTAAAGATTATTGTCACTTTCTCGTCATTGTTAGAAGTAGTCATTTGGGTAAATATTTTTCTCTGTGCTGTAACAATTAAAAGGAAATCATTTCAAATATCTATGCCATCTTCCTTTTTCTATAGATAAAGACTCAATTTAGGTTTTCTGACTTTTATGATATGCAGATGGGACAGTATGCCATTTGTCTTTCCTTTAGCATACTAGTGCTTCAGTTTCAGAAGAAGTAATCATTGCAGTTTGTACATTTTTAATACAATTTGTGTAACCTTCAGAAAAACTGCTTTTATAATTTACCAGCTTGACAAAAGTATCTGAGTTTTTTTTTAAGCAAATAATTTATGAGAAATGAAATCTTCAGAAAACATGCAGCTACTCTGATGCAACTATTTAGGAAGTATTTGTGACAAGTCATCACATGTGTAATTCCTGGACATACTGAGTCTCCAAAAATTAGAGTACATACAAAATACCCAGCTATGTAATAATAACAACCAATTTTAACTCCTGACAAGTCAGAGGCATAAATCTGGTATTTGTAAAATGTATACCAGTTTCCTCTCTTAAAGTACATAGTCAAACCTTTTAAAAGTATATACCTTTGTAATTATTTCCAATAAACAACATTGATTAACGAATTAGAAATATCTCTCCTGTCTCTTTTTTTTTAAATCAAGTTTCTTTTCCCAACTAAGGAACATAGACATGAAAGGAAATCCTGTTTCTTTTTTGGGACTGAAATACAGTAATTTTGCACAGGATTATGACCATACCATGACATACGGGAGACGGAACGTGTTTGCAACCTGAGAAAAGTTTTATTAAACAAGACAAAACTGTTATCAGGAGCTCGAGTTTTATTTATCCACGATTAATAGATCATCTTTTCTAACAGGTTATTTATTTAATCCTATATGCCAGGATTATTTTAGATAAACTTGATATACTTACTTGCTCATCAGGGAACACTTACACTGAAGTGGGTATTAACAATATATAAAATCGGTCTTTACATATTTTCTCCTGCCAAACGTATGCCCAGAGACTTCACTTTATATCTGTCCGTGTAACAAAAACCAACTTGCAAGTTTTTAAAAAAATATTGTTCCACCAAAGCAGATATCTACTGCTTTTAAAAGAGTGTGAGCCTGTGGAAACATGGTATTATGTATCTGACATTTCCCATCTAAAAATACATTATGAAGCATGCTGGTATTAATAAACCATGTGCCTTCAGAACCCGAAAGTGCTTTGCTATAATCTGGTTGAAAACAGAATCAAACGGTATATTTTCCACCATGCTATTAACATACAGCAAACAAATTGCACAACATCCCCTTGGCAGCTTGTCTCAATTGGAAAGTGTGCAAAAAAAAAAAAAACTTTGATGAGTTTATCAATATTCGTAACCCCATTCAGACTGATGAGGTAACAGTTCATCAGGAAGTCTGGATAACTTAGAAAAAATCGGATCAAAAGTACATTACCAGAAGAAGAAAAGAAAGAAACCACATATATTCCCATTTTCCTCACCCCACCCCCATCATAGAAAAATCACCCTTCTTTTGCAGCTGGGCACTCTCATTCCTTTCCCCTCCTCAGTTATTGGAAGGCAAATGAAAATACAATGATCCCTTCCTCTCCTGATTGAGCTCCCGATGCAAACATTTAAACACAAACATAAAGTACCGATTTCACAGACAGCGCCGAACAAACGGAAAGATCAAGACTCACTGACCCATTTGGAAGACAAAGACGACAGAACAGCAAAGCTCTAAAAATCAGCTTGTGAGGCCTCAGAGAGAGATTCTTCTGGCATTTCATCACAGCAGCCCCAGACCAGTTCACCTCCCTGGATCCAGGGAGGAGGAACTAAATAGAGCTGTTTATTAAAGCTCTGGTGCTGGATTGCATTAGGAAGCCGAGCAGACCACCTGGACCTTTCGGAGTGTGGCAGTGTTTAATTTGCTGCCTGTCCCTCTGCAGCGGCCAAGACCACTGCCACGTTCACCAGGCTCAATCCCACATTATCTGGGTTAGAAGTAAAGGCACGTGTATTGCTATATTTCCATTTTCCATATAGACAGGGAGAGGGAGAGAGGGAGACAGAGAGAGAGAGAGAGAGAGAGAATACAGCCCAAATAAAAATATGGAACAGACAATTTTAACTACTACCTAGGAAACATAGCACTTTATTCTCTCCTCACACTTTCTTCCAGAGCTCACCATCTCAACAGAAAATAAATTCTGAAACATAGATTTTTTTTTTTAAAACATCCAGGCCAAATTATAAATTAGAGCCGTCCTTGGATTTTTTTTTTTTTCCTGTTGTTGTTTTAATTTTTGTTGTGAAGCCTGGCATGGAAGTTTGAGGCTGAGGTTCCCTGGCTAGATTTACTGGGTGCCTTTTGCCTCTCGCACTTTCAGCACTACGTGGCAGGTCGCTGGAGATACAGATAGAAAGATGGTCCTGTAAATATGAATTATGTGAATCATATGGTGAGACCCTTGTGGAAAAAAAGGGGAGTTGAGAAATGGCTGACTCCATACCTGACCAATTACAGCTTGCATGGTCCCCGTATCCTGCTGGGCTGAGAGATCGCAATCCATCATATGTTGTCTTTGAAAAGGAGAATGGGGGTTTCTGGCATGCATCTGTCAATCAACTTCTGCACTCACAACCATCACCAAAAGCAAGGGGAAAAAAAGTCAAGCTGCTCTACCAAATAGGATGAAACCGTCATGTGACCTCCGGCAGACACGCACACACACATTCACTACCTCCATAGAGCGTAAGAATTTTCTGTAGATATGAAATGACATTGACAAATATCCAATACCAAGTAAATAAAGTGAGACAAACAGCTATTCACCAAAGACAAAACATTGGCTGTAATCTTCCGCTAAAGGTTTAACAAACCTCTGAGGATTTTTTTTTAATGCTCTAGCAACCTGTGTTTAAAACAAAAACCAAAACATAATTAACTATTTCATGTGATAATTGAGCCTTTATTTTCTATGCCACCACATAAATTTTTTTCAATTGTAAGTCATCACCCTACTTCTACGAAGCTGTCCCTAATGATTTTATTTTCAGATTCTCTAAATGACCTTTGGACAAGATGCAGGAATCTTTGCAGTTTTATATAACGTCACCTTTACAGAAAAGCTTGAAATGTTAACCGTCGCATAACACAGATACCCTGGTATTTGTTGATTGGAAATGGATATATACAATCATTTGTGTAAACTGGGATGACCACTCAAATATAAAATATTCAAAGCGTGTAAATAGTCGTCACTAAACTTCATTTTCTAAAAGGTTAGGAAATGATTTACTTGCAGCTCATCTAAACTGATGTAAGGTGATGACAAAGATTTCAACATTTTTTCATTTAATTTAAGTATTTGATCCCACGCACTTGAGGATAGATTGTCGATGGATTATGGGGCAGCTATTACAAGGGTGACATGAATATAACTTTGAGCTTTTTAACCCTTTCAGGATTGAGATCACAACCTGATTTCCTACACAACCTGACAGGCGTTGCCAAGTTGCCCCTGGGAATCCAAATCCACAAATAGTAACTGTAAGTGTGGTGGCTTAATGAAGTCGTTAACGTTTGCATGTGTCGGCTTTCTAAACTTAAGTTCATCCGCTGGCATACTCTTTCTGACTTGTCAAAAAAAAAAATCTGCAGGAAAACTTTGTGGTATTAAAATGGGGGCGCTTTTTCAAGGTTCAAAACTGACATCAAGCTTGAGAGGTAGAGAGCTTTTGAGGAATGTTTAATACAGACTGTACACCATATGTATACTCTGGCATTATTATGTATTGTGCCATCGCTCAGAAATTAATTAAAAGGAACTTCAAGTAAGAAACATTTTTTTGCAACATTTCTAAAGACAGCTTTAGGAGAAAAGAACGTAAGGATAAAGTCCCATAGACTTGTTATTAAGAGTTGCCCCACAAAATAAACAGATACACACGCACACGCACGCACACACACACACACACACGCACGCACACCCTCTCAGTGCACCCACTGGGTAGCCCTCCTGGGGACCCACGACTGGAAAGGTCCTCCTAACATGATTAAACTGCACAGCTCGCGCGGAAACCCGGCCCGTCCGTGCCCCTGGAGGCACAGCCCTACCCAGGGGTTTCTGCGGCCGCCCGGGGCCGCCGAGGGGAGGCAGGGGCAGCCCAGCCGGGACGGCGGGGGCCCGGGCCGCCGTGGGCAGCGGTGAGGGCTGGGCCGAACTTGCCAGGAGGCTGCGGGCTCGCGGGGTGGGGGGACGGTGGGGGGGGCGACGCGATCGCTGCCGGCGTGGCCCTCCCGGACCCCGCGCGGGCACACCCCGGAGAGACGCGGAGAGCTGCGGGGCCGCGGAAAGTTGGGAGGAGGGGCGCGCCGAGCGGCCTGCACCGCGCTCCCGACCCCCCGCGCCCCC
>LNAC01000465.1:1023837-1036671 GCA_002007465.1 Ailurus styani
GGCGGGTGTCGGCTGCGTGCTCCACCCCCCCAGCAGAGATCGCCGCTGCCTGGGCGCCTCCCCGGGGAGGGGCGTGGGGGGGCGGGTTGCAGGAGGAAGCCGAAGACCCCCGGGAAGCTCCACCCTCCAAATTAGGGTGGTCGGGGTCGGCAAAGGGACAACTGTTTGGCCGCGCTCGGGTTATTTACATGACCATCTGGCCTGTATTAATTACAGTCATTACTGGTTCGCAGGGCTGGAGCCCCCTGCCAAGTGCGGTGTCAGACACTTGACATGACATTAGCTCACTAAATCCTCCTAACAACTCTGCAAGGCGGGTACGATAATTCCCATTTTACAGACGAGACACAAAAAGAAAACTGCTCGAGATGAACCAGGGCCATGATTTGAACTTGCTCTGAATCTGAAGCTGGAGCTTTTCGTAAGTAACTCGGGAGTCTGATAACATTCAGAGTAATGGCTACCATATATAAAGTACAGACTCAATCAACAAATATTTAGGGAGACTGTACTACGTTCTGGTACTGTATTAAGCACCGGAGTACAGCAACACTGACAGTTCCTCAGGGATCTTATATTGGAGTAGTGTGGCCAGATATTTATGGAATAATCACAAAAATATAAAATGTTAAACCATTCTTAAAGCTATGGAGGAAAGGGAAAGAGTAATATGAGAACCTGTATCAAAGGAATTAACCAGGTGCCTGGGTGGCTCAGTAGGTTAAAGCCTGCCTTTGGCTCAGGTCATGATCCCAGGGTCCTGGGATCGAGGCCCACATCCGGTTCTCTGCTCAGCAGGGAGCCTGCTTCCTCCTCTCTCCTCTCTCTCTGCCTGCCTCTCTGCCTACTTGTAATCCCTCTCTCTGTGTCAAATAAATAAATAAAATCTTTAAAAAAAAAAAGGAATTAACCTAGTGTTGGGTGTGTAGGTGAGCAAAGGGAAATTAGAAAAGCGAAGGGAAATTAGCAAACTTCTCCGAGCAATTGACTTGAAATAAACTAGAATTGGAAAATGGTAGGAGAAAAGGAGAAAGGGGTTATGGGGATAAGCCTTCTCCACAAAAGAAATGTGCAAAGGGTGAGGAGGTGTATGGCTAATTGGAGGAGCTCAAACAACGCACAGACCAGAGTGCACCCAGTCTTTTAAACTGTCAGAGATTCTTTACCTTAGCTAGAGCACCCTGAAGCCTCAGTAAGCATGTAGTCTCAGAGTTAAATTTTTTTTTAAGATTTTCTTTCCTTTTTTTTTTTTTTTTTTTTTTTTTTTTTTTTTAGGGAAAAAGAGGNAGGGAGAAGCAGGTTCCCTGCTGAGCCAGGAGCCCGATGCAGGACTCAGTCCCAGGACCCTGGGATCATGACCTGAGCCAAAGGCAAACACTTAATCCACTGAGCCACTCAGGAACCCCTCACACTTAAATTTGAAAGATGTCTCTGGGGCGCCTGGGTGGCTCAGTGGGTTAAAGCCTCTGCCTTTGGCTCAGGTCCTGACCTCAGAGTCCTGGGATCGAGGCCCGCATTGGGCTCCCTACTCAGTGGGGAGCCTGCTTCCTCCTCTCTCTCTGCTTGCCTCTCAGCCTGTGATCTCTCTCTCTCTGTGTCAAATAAATAAAATTTAAAAAATAAAAAAATAAAAAATAAAAAGAACGATCTCTCTGGTTATATAGTGAAAAGCTAGGAGTGTGTGTTGGGGCCTGGATTTGGTGAGCCCATTTAGCTGTGGGGTGGTGGGGTTTGGTGGTGCCGGGGATGGTTTCAAGACAAGAGGTATCAATCACAGAACCGGGTGGCTGGTTGACAGTGGAACTGGAAGGAGAGGGAGGTGTCCTTCTGCTTCGTACGAGCATGTGGCTAGTGGTGCCACTCACCGAGCTAGGGCAACAGAAGGAAGACTGGGTTGAGGAAGGGCAGTAGAAATGATCATTTTGGTTGGAAACTTATTTTCACTGCAACCGTCAGGGTAAGAATGATGAGCCCCTCCTTTTCCAGATGAAGAATCTAGGAGTCTAAGAGATAAAACAACTTGCCCATGGCCAGAGAGGAGCAAGGAAGGTTCCTCTGAGGGAAAATCGAGGTTCTTGACCCTTGCATTCGACTGCTTTCAAATGATTTGGTGGTTCTGGGGTTTTCGAGTTGATTGAAATCTTCCTACCAGGCAACCAAGGTGATGACCAGATGACCAGAGCCATTCTCCTAGGAACCCATCCTTATAATAAAGAGTCTTCAGATGGCATGAATTAAGGCATATCCTTTGCCAAAAGAGAAAGTTCAGTTGGGACCGTAAGCCCCTGCCCAAATAAGGGACTGGTTTCTAAGTCTAGCATGGCAATGGCAAGAAGGATGTACAGATAAAAACACAAAGGTAGTTTTGAATTATCCAACTAACAGCTTATATATTTATTGTGAATAAGATCTCCTGATACGCTTTCTGGGTCGACCCACGTAAATAAGATACTTAAAAAGATAAGTAAGATACTTAAATGAGATACTTAATAAATAAGATAAATAAGACCCACTTCCTGACATTTAAAGATTCATAATCTAGTGGGAAACACAGACACATATATAAATGACTCAAATTCAGCATAGATTGCTTTTAAAAAATAAACCGAATACATAAAAGATTTATCTGAGAAGATTGTTCAATTTTCTCTGGTGAAAGATGCTTATTATTTTTAGGTACCATGATATACAGGCTTGGGTTCAGATCCTCTCTAACCCTTACCTCTGACTAGGCAAGTTCGCTGGGTCCTGAGTTTCTTATCTTCTAACTCCTCAATGGTACTGTCAAAATTTGGGGAGATATATTTCATAAGAGCTATTGAGTTATACTTTTTAAGTTAACATGGAAATGTTAATTATTTTCCTATATGGGAGGACTCTTGAGGGGCAGGAAAGATGAATTTTGCTGGGGAACAGAGGAATATGGGTGGAAGGAGTTTGTGATATAAACAGAGAGAATCTTCTGTTTAGGGCAAAGGGAATAGCATCAGGAACACCCCTGTTCCTCCATCGGTGGGGGTGGCTGCCACTTTTAGGGTTAGAACAATGAAAAACCAATGGAGAAGGGCAAGAAGTATTTCCACTAATTTTTACTCCTACTTCCATACTAGAACTTAGCAAGGGAAATTAAGTGAAATATTCGCCCTTCCCATCACCAAATATGGTGTTTTTCCCAACCCTTCGAGGCTCTCTCCTTGCCTCACAGTTTAGACATACCTGCTGTTTCTCAACAGCTGGTGATCTTGAATATAAGAAGCAACAGGTCACCACAGATCAGACCAAGTCCCCAACTTCTCAGGATAGCACGTCCTCAGTTTCTTAATCATCAAACCACACAGGATACCGAGAGACCAATCCTATGCAGGAGACCAAGAGATAGTTGGAGGTGTTGGTCGTCTCTGTCATTCAAGAGATCCTTGGCAACGTTTAAGGTGAGAAAAGATGGTGTAGCTGAGCACTGCTAGAACTCAGGAACCAAAAGAACTGAAGGTTCAACAAAAGTCACCAAGAGGAATCGACTCTGACTGGACTTGGTCCAACATGGTCCACTCATACTATCACAACCCATGGGGTTCCTTCAATCCTATACTCCTGTTCTTTTTTTCCTGTCAATATCTGTTCTTTCTCATGTGTATTGTTCAGTCCTTTGTTCGAGTTTTATTTTCTCATTTCTTTACTACTCTTTGCTTTCCGTTCTTCTGCTTGCTGGTCTCTACAAGACGAACCTCCCCCTTCCTCCAGCTCATTTGTTTATATTTCCCCCCAGACCTTCCACCCCCATTCTTCTTATGTGTCCTCATGACTTCAGCCTTCTTCCTAAAATAGGAATCATGGCAGAGCATTCTCTAGAGTATGCCCACCATGTCGCGGTCACATGACTTCAAGGATGATGCAGGAATTGAGTAACAGGTGGACAGGAGACAGTCCGGGGGGCGTAGAATATAGTCAAGTCTTCTCAGTGGCTCCACTCCTTACAATCTTCAGTTCGCCACTGTTTGACATGTCTCCTGCCCTCTTTCTTCATGGTCTGTTTTTTCCTGGGATTTCACTGGGCACCATCAGTTTCTGGAATGATCCGTTGCTTTCTTTTTTCGTATCCCCCTCAATACCACATTTTTGCCTATACTTTCAAGGTTTATAGATCATTTCTCTGGAACGGTCTTTTTAACAGCCATCAGTTAGTTTCCTTAAGCAACAGGAGACAGATTTTACTTCCACAGGCCCCTGAGCAGTTACAACTAATCTGTACCCTGGGATCTTTTGTTGTTGTTATTTTCATATTTCTGGGAAATGGAGCACAGGATAAGGACTCAAAGCAGAATGATTATTTTTAAAAGAGAAGAATGGGAGGAGGGACACTCTGGTCCACCATGACCCAGGACTCCAGATTGCGGAGAGGCTTGGCAATGCTGAGCCAGGTGTTATTGACCCTGAGGACCTGTTACATAGTTTTCATTTACCCCAGGAATTGGGAGTGCTGCTTTTCCCCCCCGAGAGAGGGTGACGAGGGTTTACCTTTCAAATGACTGGCTGAGAGTCCAAGAGCCTGTTGACTCCAGACCCGTGAGCATACTGATGCCTGATCACACCCCAGACTTTGTCATCTTTTCTACCAGGAGACCGTATCGTGACTGGAAACAGAAAAAGCCAGTGCAAGTAGCCAATTGTTCTTTAATTTCCATTTGCCCCTTTCATGAAGTGCTTTGGTTATGGCTGGGCATTTTGTTCTTCCAGAATATATTTCTTCTGCCTGCACATCTTCGGAAGAAGGCTTTGAAATGCTCCTGGGTTTCACTGTACTATCCTCAGGGTTGCCGCCTGAGCCCAAATGCTAACACATAACTTCTCATGAAAATTCTCCATGGCGGTACAAACATAGCCTCTGTCTCCTTACGGTACGCCAGGGAGACTTTTTCCTCTTTATTTCACGGCTGTAGCTCCACATGCCTGAAAAAGCTAAATACCACTGTCCTTTTATTCCTCATATCATAGGTTGATAGCACTTCGACCTAAACACGTTCCTGTCTTTTAAAGACGAGCGTTTCTAAATGAGTGTCTGCATGCAGCCAGGTGCTCTTAATGAAGAGAACTTCACAACCCACCGCTCTAACTTTGGAACATGAATTTCTATCCTGGGGTTTTTTTGGTGTTGTTGTTTTTTTCTGTCATCATCATCATCATCATCAATAATCATAACAATAATAACAGAAAGTATAGAAGTGCTTCTCAAGGTACACTTTAATTTGAGGATTCATGACGGTTCCGGAGACCCCTTCAGGGGGTCCACGAGGTCAGAGCTTGTTCAAAATAATGTTAAAATGAGATTTTCCTTTCCACGTTTGGTTTCTGAGAGTATAACAGACTTCCCCAAAGCTTCCTGACGTGTGATTTCAGAGCAGATTGAATGCAGAAGCAGGTATGGTTCCAAATATCTTCTAGTAAGTCAGACAGCACCAAGATTCACAAAAATGTAAAACAGTGCCACTTTTCTAACTAATTATTTTGGTTGGGGAAAAATATGGTGATTTTTTCATTTAAAAATTATGTTATCGGGGCACCTGGGTGGCTCACTTGTTAAGCGTCTGCCTTCGGTTCAGGTCATGATCCCAGGGTCCTGGGATCGAGCTCCGCATCGGGCTCCCTGCTTTGCTGGAAGCCTGCTTCTCCCTCTCTCACTCCCTCTGCTTGTGTGTCCCTCTCTCACTGTGTTTCTCTCTGTCAAATAAATAAATAAAATCTTTAAAAAAATTATGTTATCATATAACTACTTTAAATGACTTCATAAATAGGAGTAAAAGCTTCTTGGTTTTGATTTCTAATGTAGTAAATATTGGTAAATGTAAGCCACAACTCAGAAGCATTTTGGGGGGTTAGATATATTTATAATAGTGTAAAGAAATCCTAAGACCAGGGGCTCCTAGGGGGCTCAGTCGTTAAGCCTCTGCCTTTGGCTCAGGTCATGATCCCAGGGTCCTGGAATCGAGCCCCTCATCGGGCTCCCTGCTCTGCGGGAAAGCCTATTTCTCCCTCTCCCACTCCCCCTGCTGGTGTTCTCTCTCTCACTCTGTCTCTCTCTGTCAAATAAACAAATAAAATCTTGAAAGAAAGAAAGAGAGAGAGAGAGAGAGAAAGAAAGAAAGAAAGAAAGGAAGGAAGGAAGGAAGGAAGGAAGGAAGGAAGAAAGGAGCGGGGGAGGGAAAGAAAAAGAAAGAAATCCTAAGACCAAAAAGTTTGAGAATTGCAGACATTCTAAAGTATTGACTATATGCCACATACTATCCTAAGTCCACACACACACACGCACACACACACACACACACACATTTCATCCTCACATCGGTCCTAGAGGGCAGATTTTTTTACTCTTGATTTTACAAATAAGGACACAACTGATTGCAGTATTTTGACTTTTATGAATGCAAAGTTTCTTACAGATGAACCCACACAAAATAACAATTTTATACCTGGGTAAACTGAGCTATGCAATTCCTCCTGGATGGGAGTGTTGCAAAAATCATTAGAGTCTTTAAAAGTTTTATGCCAAATCAAATGTGTGGTCAGTATCAACCCTTCGTTCAGTAATTCAGGATTGTCCCTAGTGATGGCCACATGCCTCAAAGTCAAGCCCAAAGAAGCAAAACTCATTCCTCTACCATCTCTACCACTAGCGCCTTCATGTATTGTGCCTGAGCAAAGGTGTTGGGCTTTTAAAACCTTTTCCAGTTACGACATTTTGTATCTCTCAAATCCCCGAGTCAAATAGACAAATACAGCGTATCCTTCTGAAACAGCCATTTGATTAGAAAAGTATAGTTGAAGTACTAGACCCCCAAAAAAGATGACACTAATGAAACAGAACCTAATGTGTATAATAGCGTAATCTAGCCACAATATTCCCAATTCTAAAAAGATTATCCTTTTAGGGAGGGAGTTTTATGTCTTTAGGAAAATATTTTATGAACTGCTTAGCCAGGAATGTCTAAGGGCAAGGTAGAAGAAAACGAGGTAACAAAGAGCTAAATAAAATTAAATTATGGGTCAGGAAGAACAGAAAGGAAGAGCAAGGAGTCTGAGAGCGTGGGAGTGGGTGAGAAATTCCCCACCATACCCCATGAGGTGAAGCAGAGAGGCTCTTACGAGCAAGAATAGCTAACATTCGATATTTTTTTAATATGTTGTTGCCACGGTTGTTTTTCCCTGCACTGCATATACCCTAATTCCCAAACCTGCAGCAAACTCTGCTACACACACAAACCCTATGTGAGAGATTTTTTTTTTTTTCCAGGAGGAGGAAGAGCTTAATACCACATCTGGGTCAGTCGCAGCAAACAGACAGAAGAGCCCTGGGAAGAGAGATGTCCTGAGTTCAGGCAGAGCCTGCATGAGTGACAGCATGTAAGCTAGTATTTGTTGTCATGCGAGAAATGCAAAACTAGACTCTGACTTTCTCGAATGACAAAGGGAGTTTGCTGGCTCACCAAACTGGAAAGTGCAGACATGGGTAAGCTTTAGGTCTGGCTTGATCTAGTGGTCTATAATGTCAGTAGAGCTATATCTCTCTGTGAGTCTCTTGACTCTTTCAATCTGAGCATCAGTTTGGTTCAGACTGGCTTCTCCCAAGATAGCAATGGTTCTAACAGCGCAGCCCTTACACCACACCGTTAGCCATATCATCTGGAACAGGAGAGAGGCCTTTTGTTTCAGACATCCAAACAAGTGCCCAGAGATTCTCTCTGATCAGACCAGACTAGGTTACACACCCAGGCCTCAGTGGCAGAACACACTGGACAGCTTTGCCTAGGAGATATGACCCACTGCGGTGATCTTCGGCTGGAGAACAGAATCAGGGGCCCTGAACACATGTAAATCCACAAACAGCAATTGGGAGTTGCAGGAAAAGGAGAATGAATGCTGGGTGGAAAGCAGGGCAATAAAAAAGAAGTCTACGGTGACATCCCCTGAGAGTTCACTGCTCTTCTTTCTTTTTTAAGATTTTATTTACTTATTTGACAGAGAGAGAGATCCCAAGTAGGCAGAGAGGCAGACAGAGAGAGAGGAGGAAGCAGGCTCCCCGCCAAGCAGAGAGCCCGATGCGGGGCTCAATCCAAGGACCCTGAGATCATGATGTGGGCGGAAGGCAGAGGCTTTAGCCCACTGAGCCACCCAGGCGCCCCTCACTGCTCTTTCATGAATCCCTGAGCAATAGGGAGGTTGGCATCGATTTTATTTACATGTCAAAGGACATGTCAAAGGACATGGTTGACTGCAGCTGGCCTGATGGTTGTATAGAGTTTTGTTTATTTATTTTTTAGAGATTTACTTATGTATTTGAGAGAGACAGAGAGGAAGAGAGAGAGAGAGAGAGTGAGAGGGAGAGCTCGCATGCAGCAGGAGGGACAGAAGGAGAGGGAGAGAGTGAATCCATGGTGGGCATGGAGCTGGACCCAGGGCTTGACCCCAGGACCCTGAGATCACAACCTGAGCCGAAATCAAGAGCCAGCTGCTTAACCGAGTGAGCCACCCAGGTGCCCTGGTTGCACAGAGTTTTGAAAGAGAACATTTCATAAATACCTGTCCCAGTGCCTGGAGTAAGGGGACATTCTTACAAATTGTAATTCCCTCTTCCACTTTCTTTCTTTCCTCCTACAGAATATAGGGCATGTGACTTGGAGTTCAAGGGAGAGTGTTGATTTTTGGAAAGACTGTTCCTCAATGAGAGAGAACACTTACAAGTTATAGAACAACATAAAAAGAACGGGTGGTCATCTTGGCATAGAGAAGAACCCAGGTAGTTGTGGTTATTGCAGCATACAGAAATTTGAGGACATAAATAGAAATGAGAAGAACATCAATAAAACCCTGCAAAGTGCTTGTTTTGTTTCACACATCACATCGGTGAATGAACTGACATTTACAGACGCTGCTATGGGGGACACTAAGGCACCAGCCATGGTGGGATTCACCAGAAGAAGGGATGCTGAGAGCAAGAAAGAGTCCAATGAAGATTGGCCTTTGGCTGGGCCCAGGGTGAAGAGGAGAGCTGATCTGGAAATAAGATGCGAATGTAGCTTAAGACATAAAAATCACACTTAAAGGAACAGATTATTCCAAAGGCAACAAAAAAAATGATAAATCTTATTAAATACCCAATGTATTGGCAGTCTTCTTGAGCACAACCTCACTTTCTAGAAGCAGTAGCCAAAACCAAGTAGTCAAAAATGTAGCATTTTAATCTACTTTAATCTATATGGTTTACCCACCAGGAGATGACCCTTCCAGAACATAAGCCCTTGAGCTGCTCATCCTCAGAGCTCTTCTCCCCACCCCATGTCAGCAACCAGCTCCGCATCATACCCAGAGCCCACCAACAACTAGGGAATTGATCCATAGTCTCAGTTCCACTTATCCCAGTCTCGTGCCATGCTCCATGTGTATAGAATTCGCCTCAGTTCTATCATTTGTTCAACTCCACTGGGATCCAAAGCCGCTGACCTTTATTGTCCTTGATGTCATTCCTTCCTTAAAAAGCTTATATTTTGGAAGCGGCAAGATGGCGGAGGAGTAGGAAACCGATTATCATCGGGTGCCAGAAATTCACCCAGATAGTTATCAAACCATTCTGAACACCTACAAATTCTATCTGAGATCGAAGAGAAGAGGAGCAGCGATTCTAGGAACAGAAAATCAGCCACATTCTGGAAGGTAGGACATGTGCAGAAGTGAATTGGAAATGACGGGAAGATAAACCCAGGGGTGGGGGGCCGGCTGCCAGCAAGGGAGCGAGCAGCGGAGCACAGACTCAGAACTGTTAGAAGTCGGCTCCACTGAGGGACGTCGCCCCAGAGACCAAGCGGGGGGTGAAACCCCTGCAGGGACAGTGTGGTCTCAGGACCCACGGGGACACAAAAAGACCAGGGTTATCTGAGCGCGACAGAATCCCCAGGTATCAGAGAGAAGCCGGCGGGAGAGACAGAGCCTAGATGAGAAGGTGTCTCTCAGCCCGGGGTTACCTTGGGCCATGATCCAAAGCACGGTCGGGCCACGGATCTGTGAGTGGGGACCCCACGGGCGGCAGACCCAGAGAGACTCACCTTCCTCCTCCGGGAGCAGCGGCGCGGGAGCAGCTGCAGGATCTGCCGGGTTCGGAGATTCTAAACGGGGCCGCACTAGAGACAGAGACACTCGGTCACAGGCCGGGTGAACTCGGAGCGCGGCCAGAGACCAGGAGACGGGAGGGACTGCTTTTCTCTGAGGTGCGCTGAGGACTGAGGCCCCAGGCTCTCGGCTCCTCCGGGTTGGAGACTGGGAGCCGCCATTTTCAGTCCCGGCCTCCAACGAGGTACGGAAAGCGTTCAGGGAACAAAAGCTGACAGCGAACCGAGCTGATTACTTAGCCTGGCCCCTGGCGAGGGCGGTGGGAATCCGCCTCGGGCAGAGACGCTTGAGAATCACAGCAACAGGCCCCGCCCCCAGAAGACCAAAAAAAAACATCCACCCAAAGCCAAGTTCAAGATAGCTGAAAATTGTGGAACTCCAGAGCTAGGGGAAAGCAACGCAGAGAATTAATGGCTCTTTCCTCATGATTCTTTAGTCGTTTGAAGTTAAATTCTTTGAATTTTATTTTTTTCTTACTCTTTTCTTTTAAAATTTTTCTTTTTCCTATTTTAACGTTTTTAACTATTATATCTTATCAACACTTTTAAATCTTTTTAAATTTTCATTTTTACAGTCGTATTTTATCCCTTCATTGTATTTAACCTTATTTTATGTATACATATAGGGTCTGTTCAATTCACCAGTCTAATAGAGATAGAGATAGAGTCAGAGACAGAGCTAGATATAGAAACAGAAAGAGATAATATAGATATAGATATAGGATTTTGATTTACTTATATTGTTTTTTAACTTATATTTTTTGTTTTGTTTTTGTTTGTTTGATTTTGTTTTTTGTTTTTTGGTTTTTTCCCTCTTTCTTTTCTCCCCAGTTCCAGGTCTCTTCTGAGTAGGTTAGTGTATATTTCTCTGGGATCATTGCTACCCTTTAGTATTTTGTTCTCTCATCCATCTATTCTTATCTGCATAAAATGACAAGGCAGAAAAAATCAACACACAAAAAAAAAAGAACAAGAGGCATTAATGACGGCTAGGGACCTAATCAATGCGGACATTAGTAATATGACAGAACTAGAGTTCAGAATGACGATTGTTAAGGTGCTGGCTGGGCTCGAAAAAACCATTGAAGATAATAGAGAAGCCCTCTCTAGAGAAATACAAACCCTTCCTGGAGAAATAAAAGAACTAAAATCTAACCAAGCTGAAATCAAAAAAGCTATTAATGAGGTGCAATAAAAAATGGAGGCTCTTACTGCTAGGATAAATGAGGCAGAAGACAGAATTATTGATTTAGAAGACAAAATGTCAGTGAATAAAGAAGTGGAGGAAAAGAGAGTCAAAGAACTACTGGACCATGAGGGGAGAATTCGAGAGATAAGTGATACCATAAGATGAAACAATATTAGAATAATTGGGATCCCAGAAGAGGAAGAGAGAGAAAGGGGGGCAGAAGGTATATTGGACAAAATTATTGTACAGAATTTCCCTAATTTGGCGAAGGGAACAAGCATCAAAATCCAGGAGGCACAGAGAATCCCCCTCAAAATAAATAAAAATAGGTCCACACCCCGTCATGTAATAGTAAAACTTACAAGTCTTAGTGACAAAGAGAAAATCCTGAAAGCAGCTCGGGACAAGAGGTCTATAACATACAATGGTAGAAATATTAGATTGTCAGCAGACCTATCCACAGAGACCTGGCAGGCCAGAAAGAGCTGGCATGATGTATTCAGAGCACTAAATGAGAAAAATCTGCAGCCAAGAATACTATATCCAGCTAGGCTCTCACTGAAAATAGAAGGAGAGATAAAAATCTTCCAGGACAAACAAAAACTCAAGGAATTTGCAAACACCAAGCCAGCCCTACAGGAAATATTGAAAGGGGTCCTCTAAGCAAAGAGACCTTAAAGAAACATAGACCAGAAAGGAAGAAACACAATATACAGTAACAGTCACCTTACAGGTGCAATACAATGGCTCTAAATTCATATCTCTATAGTTACCCTGAATGTAAATGGACTAAATGCCCCAACTAAAAGACACAGGGTATCAGAATGGATAAAAAAACAAGACCCATCGATATGCTGTCTACAAGAAACTCATCTTACACACAAAGACACCTCCAGATTTAAAGTGAGGGGGTGGAAAACAATTTACCATGCCAATGGACAGCAAAAGAAAGCTGGAGTGGCAATCCTTATATCAGATAAACTAGACTTTAAGGCAAAGAATATCATAAGAGATGAGGAAGGACACTATATCATACTAAAAGGATCTGTCCAACAAGAAGATCTAACAATTGTAAACATCTATGCCCCTAACGTGGGAGTAGCCAATTATATAAACCAATTAATTACAAAATCAAAGAAACACACTGACAATAATACAATGTTAGTAGGGGGCTTTAACACCCCCTTATGAAATAGACAGATCATTGAAGCAAAAGATCAACAAGGAAATAAAGACTTTAAATGACACCCTGGACCAGTTGGACATTACAGATATATTCAGAACATTCCATCCCAAAACAACAGAATACACATTCTTCTCCAGTGCACATGGAACATTCTCCAGAATAGACCATATTCTGGGTCACAAATCAGGTCTCAACAGGTACCAAAAGATTGGGATCATTCCCTGCATATTTTCAGACCATAATGCTCTGAAACTAGAACTCAACCACAAGAGGAAAGTTGGAAAGAACTCAAATACATGGAGGCT
>LNAC01000465.1:1036729-1143255 GCA_002007465.1 Ailurus styani
GAAAATGAAAACACAACTGTTCAAAATCTTTGGGATACAGCAAAAGCAGTCCTAAGAGGAAAGTATATAGCAATACAAGCCTTCTCTCAAGAAACAAGAAAGATCTCATGTACACAACCTAACCTTCACCTAAAGGAGCTGGAGAAAGAACAGCAAAGAAAGCCTACACCCAGCAGGAGAAGAGAAATAATAAAGATCAGAGCAGAAATCAATGAAATAGAAACCAAAAGAACAGTGGAACAAATCAATGAAACTAGGAGCTGGTTCTTTGAAAGAATTAATAAGATTGATAAACCCCTGGCCAGACTTATCCCAAAGAAAAGAGAAAGGAATCAAATTAATAAAATCAGGAATGAAAGAGGAGAGATCACAACCAACACCAAGAAATACAAACAATTATAAGAACATATTATGAGCAGCTCTACACCAGCAAATTTGACAAATCTGGAAGAAATGGATGCATTCTTAGAGAAATATAAACTACCAAAACTGAACCAGGAAGAAACTGAAGACCTGAATAGACCCATCACCAGTAAGGAGATTGAAGCAGTCATCAAAAATCTCCCAACGAACAAGAGCCCAGGGCCAGACGGCTTCCCAGGGGAGAATTCTAAAACCTTTAAAGAAGAATTAATACCTATTCTCCTGAAACTGTTCCGAAAAATAAAAATGGAAGGAAAACTTCCAAACTCCTTTTATGAGGCCAGCATTACCTTGATCCCCAAACCAGGCAAAGACCCCACCAAAAAGGATAATTACAGACCAATATCCTTGATGAACATGGATGCAAAAATCCTCAATAAAGTACTAGCCAATAGGATCCAACAGCACATTAAAAGGATTATTCACCACGACCAAGTGGGATTTATTCCTGGGATGCAAGGTTGGTTTAACATTCGCAAATCAATCAATGTGATACAAGACATTAATAAAAGAAAGAACAAGAACCATATGATCCTCTCAATAGATGCTGAAAAAGCATTTGACAAAGTACAGCACCCTTTCTTAATCAAAACTCTTCATAGTGTAGGCATAGAGGGTACATACCTCAATATCATCAAAGCCATCTACGAAAAACCCACAGCGAATATCATTCTCAATGGAGAAAAACTGAGAGCTTTTCCCCTAAAGTCAGGAACACGGCAAGGCTGTCCACTATCACCACTGCTATTCAACATAGTACTAGAAGTCCTAGCCTCAGCAATCAGACAACAAAAAGAAATAAAAGGCATCCAAATCGGCAAGGAAGAGGTCAAACTCTCACTCTTTGCAGATGATATGATACTTTATGTGGAAAACCCAAAGGACTCCACTCCAAAACTGCTAGCACTCATACAGGAATTCAGTCAAGTGTCAGGATATAAAATCAATGCACAGAAATCAGTTGCATTTCTACATACCAAAAACAAATCAGAAGAAAGAGAAATTAAAGAGTCAATCCCATTTACAATTGCACCCAAAACCATAAGATACCTAGGAATAAACCTAACCAAAGAGGCAAAGAATCTGTATTCAGAAAACTATAAAGTACTCATGAAAGAAATTGAGGAAGACACAAAGAAGTGGAAAAACATTCCATGCTCATGGATGGGTAGAATAAATATTGTGAAAATGTCTATGCTACCTAGAGCAATCTACACATTTAATGCAATCCCCATCAAAATACCAGCAATTTATTTCAAAGAAATGGAACAAATAATCCTAAAATTTATATGGAACCAGAAAAGACCCCGAATAGCCAAAGGAATGTTGAAAAAAAAAAGCAAAGTTGGCGGCATCACAATTCCAGATTTCAAGCTCTATTACAAAGCTGTCATCATCAAGACAGTATGGTACTGGCACAAAAACAGACACATAGACCAGTGGAACAGAATAGAGAACCCAAAAATGGACCCTCAACTCTATGGTCAACTAATCTTCGACAAAGCAGGAAAGAATGTCCTCAATGGGAAAAAGACAGTCTTTTCAACAAATGGTTGGGAAAACTGGACAGCCACATGCAGAAAAATGAAACTGGATCATTTCCTTATACCTCACACAAAAATAGATTCAAAATGGATGAAACACGTCAATGTGAGAAAGGAATCCATCAAAATCCTTGAGGAGAACACAGGCAGCAACCTCTTCGACCTCAGCCACAGCAACTTCTTCCTAGGAACCTCACCAAAGGCAAGGGAAGCAAGGGCAAAAATGAACTATTGGGACTTCATCAAGATTAAAAGCTTTTGCACAGCAAAGGAAACAGTCAACAAAACCAAAAGACAACTGACAGAATGGGAGAAGATATTTGCAAATGACATATCAGATAAAGGGCTAGTATCCAAAATCTATAAAGAGCTTCTCAAACTCAACACCCATAAAACAAATAACCCAGTCAAGAAATGGGCAGAAGACATGAACAGACATTTCTCCAAAGAAGACATCCAAATGGCCAACAGACACATGAGAAAGTGCTCAACATCACTCGGCATCAGGGAAATACAAATCAAAACCACAGTAAGATACCACCTCACACCAGTCAGAATGGCTAAAATCAACAAGTCTGGAAACGACAGATGTTGGTGAGGATGCGGAGAAAGGTGAACCCTTCTACACTGTTGGTGGGAATGCAAGCTGGTGCAGCAGCTCTGGAAAACAGTATGGAGGTTCCTCAAAAAGTTGAAAATAGAGCTACCCTACGACCCAGCAATCGCACTACTGGGTATTTATCCTAANACTGGGTATTTACCCTCAAGATACAAAGGTAGTTATCCTCAGGGGCACATGCACCCGAATGTTTATAGCAGCAATGTCCACAATAGCCAAACTATGGAAAGAACCTAGATGTCCATCAACAGATGAATGGATAAAGAAGATGTGGTATATATATACAATGAAATCTTGCCGTTTGCAAAGAAGTGGATGGAACTAGTGGGTATTATGCTGAGCGAAGTAAGTCAAATAGAGAAAGACAATTATGATCTCTCTGATATGAGGAACTTGAGTTGCAGGATGGGGGGTCGTGGGGGGTAGGGAGGGAAAAATAATGAAACAAGATGGGATTGGGAAGGAGAGAAACCATAAGAGACTCCTAATCTCACAAAACAAACTTAGGGTTACTGGGGAGTGGGAGGGTAGGGATAGGGTGGCTGGGTTATGGACATTGGAGAGGGTTTGTGCTATGGTGAATTCTGTGAAAGGTGTAAGCCTGATGATTCACAGACCTGTACCCCTGGGGCAAAAAAACAAAAAAAAAAGTAAAAAAAAAAAAAGCTTAAATGTCATGGGTCATAATACAATCATTTTCTTTTTGGACCGAAAGGATTACCAGCTGGTTCTGTAAGTGTTCCTCTAGCCTCACGGACAGAGAATTTGACTAGTGTTTGAGTCCACTTGCAACTTTAACACAAGGAATTGTGAGGCATTCACTTTGCACCAGCTTGAAGAATGAAAATCTGGTTGAGGACTAGGCACCAGAACAAGACTTGGGAGCTGTAAGTTGAGAGCTTGCTCCTGAGGGGGCTTTGTGGCCAACTAGATGAAAGAGCTGGGGAGATACTGAGCCCAGGGCTTCCCTGAGCTGGTGGCATCTGGTGACTAGGTACCTCCCAAGTGCAGAATGACTGGGAAGTCATGGTGTTCATGGAGGCGTCCCACACAATCTTCTATGCTATCACTCCACACGTTGTATTGCCCATCACTTACTCTTTCTTAAGCCCAAGTGAAACCTGTTGGGTCTCATGCATTTGATTGTCCAACTGAACCCAAGACCCCTACTGCTAGTGAGCAGAGAAGGCATTGCGTTGACCACAATCTCGCCTCCTCTTCACCTGTCATACTAACAGCAGAACCCAGTCCACGTTCAATACAATGCTTCCTGGACTCTGTTCTTGTAGAAGAATGTAGGAGGAGTAGGACACAGAGTCATGCCCACTGGTCTCACTTCAAACACATTTACATCAAAGGGGCCTTTGCTGCTGCTTGCAGTCCATGACCCTATTTTCCTGGTCAAGTTCCTTTTCACTTTCCAAGTGACGATTCCACATTTTCTTCTCCCTCCTTAAGCCTACAGCAATCTTGGGCCCCTCCGGAAGGGGGAATGTCCACCCATTGTTGCCAGTGAAACTGCCAATCTGCGTGTGATTTTACCAAATGTTTTCCTTTCCCTCTGCTACTATGGTCGACCTGTCCTCGCTTCTGAATAAGAACCCTGCCACTTGTGCATAAGATCTCATTTCCTCTCAGTTATTCTAGGGTTTTGTCCTTACAGTTTTCCCCACTCTCTCCTGCATTAGTAAAACTCTTATCTCTAGCAGATCATTTCCATTAACTTAAAGAACATACTAGATTATCTCTTAAAGCACCTGCCCCCAGCATCTCTTTCACGTATCACCCCTATTTCCCTGCTTTGTTTACAGAAAAGGGGCTGAGAATGTCCCTAGCCCTATCTCCTCCTATTCCTATGAAAGATAAGGAAAATTAGCACACTATTGTATTAAAACTATCCTTTTAAAACTTGATGTAGAAAAGCTAATGAAATCTACCCCCTAAAAAGCTACTAGAATTGATAAGTGAGGCTAGAAAGGTTGCCAGAGTCAAGAGCAATATACAGTAATCAATTGCAATTCTAGATACTAGCAAGAACCATCAGAAATTGAAATTAAGAAACAATGGCGTTCATATAGGAAATTCTGTAGGGATAAATCTGGCAGAGAATGTGAAAGACCTGTACCCTGAAAACTACCCAACATTGCTTGAGAGAGGTAAAAGCCTAAATAAATGAGAGATTTATTATGCTTATAGGTTGAAAGACTCAATATTGTTAAGATACCAGTTCTTCCAACATTGATCTATGGAGTCAATGTGGTAACCACCAAAAGCAGAGCAGACTTTCTTGTAGCAACTGGGAAACTGATTCTAAAGCTCATATGAATGGCAAAGTATCTGGAAGAACCAAAACAACTTTGAACGAGAAGAAAAGGTTGGAGGACCAACACTAGCTGACATTAAGACTTATTATCTAAACAGTGCACTGTAGTACCAGCAACAAGACAGGCAAAGAGATGAATGGAACAGATTAGAGAGTCCAGAAATAGACTCACATATATATGGACAACTGGGTTTTTATAAAAATGCAAAAGCAATTCGTAGGGTAATCTCAACACATGGTGCTGGAACAACTGGATAGCTCCACGTAAAAAATAAATGAATTTTGAGCCGTACCTTATGCACTATAAAAAAAATGTGACTCAAAGTGGATCAGAAACCTAATGTTAAACCTGAAACTATAAGATACATAGGAGAAAAATAGAAAAAAAAAAAACCTCTGCGATCGTGGGTTAGGCAAAGATTTCTTAATATCAAACCAAAACACAGTTCAAAAAAAGATCAACATGATAAACTGGACTTCATCAAAATTAAAAACTCTACTTTTCTCAAAAGACACTGTGAAGAGAATGAAAAGACAAACAACAGAATGGGAGAAAATATCAGCAAGTCATATATCTGATAAAGTGCTTGCATCCAGAATATATGAATCACTCAAAACTCAATAAAACTCAATAATAAAAAAGGCAAAAGATTTGAACAGACTCACCACCAAATAATATCTACAGATGGCCAATAAAGGCATGAGAAGATATCCATGATTCACTAGGGAAATACAAACTGAAGCCACAATGAGATACTACTACACCCCTAACTGGAATGGCTTGAACCATACCAAGTAGGGGCAAAGATGTGGGGGAACTGGAAGTCCCCTACGCTGCTGATGGGACTATAAAATGGAACAACTACTTTACAAAAGTTTGGATAGCTTAAAAAGTTAAAAACAGATCTATCACATGGTTCAGCCTTTCCACTCCTGGGTGTTTATCTGTGAAAAATGAAGGGCTATGTCCATTCTATGACTTGTACACAAATGTTCATAACACCTTTATTTGTAGTAACCCAAAACTGAAAACAATCCAAATGTTCATCAGTAGATGAATGGATAAATTGAGTAGATCCATACAGTGGAATGCTACTTAGGAACAAAAAAAGAATTGAGCTGTTGATATACGTGACATGAATAAACCTCAAAATAATTATCCAGAGTAGAAGATGCCAGATTTAAAAAAAAAAGTACCAAAAAATCCTACTGTATGGTTGGATATATAAAATTCTAGATAATGCAAATTAGTGTATAGCAACAGACAGCAGATAAGGGTGTAATTGACACACGACAAACTTCCGTATTTAAAACGTGCTACTTGGTAACTTTTGACCTGTACATGGGGCAGGGAACAGAATGAGGAAGAGCAAGGAGGAATGAAAAGGGTCCCAAGAAAACATTTGGGGATGACAGATACGTTCACCATCCTGATTGTGGTGATTGTTCCTAGGGGTACAGTCATGGTTCATATGTCAAAATGTATCAAATTGTACATTTTAAATACAGCAGTCTGTTGTGTTTCCATTATACCTCAATAAGGCTGATAAAAAGTAAAACTTCCCTAACTCTAAGACATTATAGTTATCTTTGGGGATTTTGCCATAATGAATAATAGCAAATTATTATTTAATTATTTATTCAAAAAATTGTTAAATTCCTATTCTGTGTGGGGCATTATGTTAAATGTTGGGAGCCCGCTGTGATGAAAATTAAACACACTTTTAGAAAGTGGCCCCTGCTGTTAACCAGTTTACAGACTGATGAGTAGAGTCAGATCTTAATGAAATAAACTTATAAATAATTATGATAAATAGTATAAAGGAAAATAGATAAGGATATATTAAGGAATACTGGGCTCTTCTATCATTAATTTTCTTTTTTAATATTTTATTTATTTATTGTCAGAGAGGGAGAGAGTGCAGAAGCAGGGGGAACGGCAGGCAAAGCAGACAGAGGGAGAAGCAGGCTCCCTCCTGAGCAAGGAACCCAATGGGGGACTCGATCCCAGGACCCTGAGATCGTGACCTGAGCCCAAGGCAGATGCTTAACCAACTGAGCCACCTGGGAATCCCTTATCATTAATTTTTCAAAACTACATCATGTTTTATAAAAATAATTAGCACAGTTACTTCAAATTATCTCATGATTGACTGGACTCATGCTTTTTGCCAGTTATACCATAACACAAATTCCCCATTCATAGATTCCTTATTTTGATTAATCTTGAAGTAGACCGGATTATTTTTCCAAACTGGATTTTTAGGCTATTACAATCCTGAGTGAGTGCATATTTAAAAGCATTTTCTCCATAGGTTTACCTGTAAATAAATTCCTGGTTGGGTAAAAGGATCTCAGGTTACCTTACATTTTCTACAACCCTTATAGACATTTCTCCATGATTTCTGATTTCCTGCCGTTTATCAGAGGAAAAAAATTATTGTAGGTGACCAGCTTCATATGCATAGCTACTTGAAAAGTTTTCCTTTTTATTCTTTAAAATTTTGTTAAGAGACACATCATTCTCTTTTCTTGCTTTTATTAGGAAAAATTCCAGAATACACGAAAGAGTATCAGGAACCTCTATAACTACCTTTTGGTGCCATCAACCATCCACATTACCAGACTTTGCTTTCTTGGGGAAAGTATTCTAAAGGAAATCCGATGCCATGGTCTTTCACCCCTGAACATTTCAGTGTGAATTTAAAAAATATAGGACATTTTCTGACATTATAAAAACCGGTTTTATTCCTACTTAATACTATTAATTACTTAATAATATTTAATATTATCTAACATTCAATGTTATAATATTCAGCCCATATTCAAACTTTCAAAATTGCTATTTTGTCCAGAAATGTCTTTTTACTGTCGGTTTGGTTGAATGGTTCATTATTTATATTTTCTTATATTGCTTAGTGTCTCATTGAGTTCTTATTCTAAAACATTCTTTATTTTATTTATTTATTTTTTTTGCTTTAAATGCTGAAAAAAGTGAATCTGTTCCATGTTCTGAATTTTGCCAACTGTTCTCTCTTGGTATGATTTAATTTGTTCCTCCTGTATTTCCTACAGACTGGGAGTTGGATCTGGAGGGTTACTTATATTTCAGGCTCAAATTTCATCATGAATGGTGCTGTCATTTCACACTGCATCTTATTAGAAGGCATTTCAAGTCTGGTTGTCTCATTTTTAAGAGATACATGGGTTCAGGGTTCAGGTGCCGACACTCCATTTCCTTCATTATAAAAATTTCATTTCATCTAGCAGACTTATAGCCCATTGATGAAAATTGTCTGAAGTTGTTATTTTTTAGAAGTTGTAAAATGGTACTTTTTCAAATTCTGGAACTCTTTCTGCACTTATTATCAGTTTTTATACAGACCAAAGCCTGCCCCCATCCACTGAAGATACTTGATTCCTCTGAAACCCAGGTCATGCTGCAAAGACAGGATAAATGCTGTTCTTTTCCTTTTGTTATCAATTTTCAAAATGATTTTGTGCCCTGGTAACCTCCGATATTGTGCAATGAGTTATACTTTATTTCTTTTTTTATTCTTTTTTTAATATCCCTAATAACTCAGAATTTTATATTTTTAGTGAGTTTTAAACAATTGCAATAATTTTTCTCATTGATGCTCAAATTGTCACATCTTTTGCTATGGAAGCCCATCAAGCTGGCTTTATGTACTTTTGACACGATCCATTAGCCTTTGGTAGCTTCCTTGTTTTTTGTGCCAAGATGTTCCAGAATATTCCTGTACATTTACTATAGCAGCTCTAGGTTCTGTTTAGAGAGGAATGGTACATAGAAGCATTATTATACATTGTTTCAGAGGTCAAAACTAGAAAAAAAATTGTAAGGGAGAAAAATCCTGAGTTCACACTGATATTTCTAATTCAAAGTTTAAGATTAGAGATTTGTTGTGACTTATTTTATACTTCCATCTCTTGTTTGCTCTTATAATAAATATTTTGGTTCAAGATAATATTAATGTATTTATGTGTTTATTTTACCCTAGAGAATAAGTAAAATACAGCATAAAATGAAACTTATTCTTGGTCATTTTATGTCTACCTATTTGTCTAGTGATTTATCTTTCAGAAAAAAAGATAAGCCACTTTTGATGAACATATTCAGTCTTTCATTTGTGAGAAATGAATATTTTTTGTTCATCTTTTGTTTATGTATCATTTGAACCTTCTTTCTATGCTATACATGTCTAGCATTTATTATATAATCACTTAAATCTACTAGTCCTTTTCCTTTCTGTGGTTTTCAGCATCGTTGGGTGAGGCCCATGTGGACAATACAGGGCCATGTTTCAGGAGAGAGCCCCCTTCCTGTTGTCATGGTTACTATTCGTGAAAGTATGAGTGAGTGGTCTTATAGTACTTGAGGATAAACAGGCTGCTTTAGTGCCAAGTAGTCTGTGTTTAGATATGAGTATCTGGAAAATTTGAGCATTCCCATCCGCATGAAATTTTGGGTTTGGATGCAATGTCTCCCACTGGGGACACACTAGTACCAGCAAATGTGTGAATCTTTCCTTGGACAGGTAATTCTGACTGCTGGGCCCACTTCAAACTATACATGTCACATGTTATAGTATCATTTACAGTACATTTTCAGAGGCAAACCTAGTCTGTTCAGAAGGAAGAGGAACGTTTGAGAAACAAATAGAAAGAAAGTGGAAAACCTACATAGTAAGCAATCAAGTTCACAAGAAAACACCAAGAATGAGGTGTTTTGTTTTTATTTAAGTCCCAGTTAGTTAACAGAGTGTAATATTGGTTTCAGGTGTAGAATTTCGTGATTCAACACGTACAACACCTGGCGCTCATCACAAGTGCCCCCCTGAATCCCCATCACCTATTCAACCCATCCCCCACCACTGCCACCCCTCTGGTAACCATCAGTCGGTTCTCTATAGTTTAGAGTGTGTTTCTTGGTTTTCTTCTCTCTCTTTTTTCTCCCTTTCACTTGTTTTCTTTCTTAAAAGGAATGAGCTTTCATATTTTGTATTTTATTTGGTAATGAAGAGGGTTGGGATTTTATTGCCCATAAGGACAGGTAATGAGCCTCCTGGGTAATGATAGATATGAAACGGAATCGAGTATCTTTATATAGCTCATCTTTCTAATTGGTTGAAACCCAAAGCTAGTCTTAGCAACTAGAAATAGTTTGAAGCATGAATTTACTTCTTCTATTCGTTTACATTGTATCATAATGAAGATTCATCCAAAGCTTTATGACTTACCTGGGGTATCCAACAGAAGCAAATCCACAACTATTCTAGAAGACACTGTCATAATTTTTTTGCATATAGAATCCCACAAGGGAAAAAAACCTTTAAAAATGAGCTTCTAAATTAAAAAATAAGAATATATGAGAAAACAATCCACTGACAGGAAAAATCAGAAAAAACAAACAGGAGAATAAACACCTCACACACTTTAGATTTAAAAATGATTAAAGGGGGAGTGCCTGGGTGGCTCAGTCTCTTCAGCAACCAAATCTTTATTTCAGTTCAGGTCATGATCTCAGGGTCATGAGACCCTGCTTAAGTTCCTCTTTCTTTCTCCCTCTCCTTTGCTCTCTCTTAAAAAAAAAAAAGATTAAAGTAGGCATGTTTATAATAATTGAACCAATGAAAGAAGGTTCTAAACCTTAAAGAAAGAAAAAAACCAGTGGAAAAGAAGAGGGTCAGAAAATCAGATAGATCTTCTAGTGGTGAAAAACTTCACTATACTCAAAGCTTGAGGGACAGGCTAAATGGCAGAATGTAAGTGCAGACAGTGAAATGAAGAGGAGGAGCTCAAGCACAAGATGACAATTACAAGAGCGCTTAAAAAACAGGAGCAAAAGGGGGTCCAACATATGTCCAACATGTGAGAAGTGTTGCTGAAAGAACTATACTTCAGGAAGAAGAAAACTGAACCCAGATCAAAGCATTCAAGAACTAACGGTAAGCCCCCCAAAAGCCCCCAAAACAACCACAACTTTAAAAACAATCTAAACTAAAACAAAACCACGGACAAATCTAAATAAGCAAAGACTGGGGGGGGGAATTAGAGTACTAAATAACAGTAATTTATAAAATGGGAGGAATGGAGATCGGAGTTAAAATATTGAAAGCTCTTTGTTATTCAGAAGAAAGGTATAAAAGTTGATCACCTCTAGATATCAAGTATGCATGTTAAATTTTTATGGGCAATCCCTAATAAATAGTAATATGACTTCTTAGCCAATAGAGATATAAAAATAAATAAAGTATAATCCACTTAATAGAAGGCAAGAATGGAAAAAAATATTAAAGGAATACATCATCGTAAGTATAAAGCAAAACATTTGATGGTTGTGGAATGTCTTTTTACGAAATTATTTGTGGATTAAAGATATGATTATATTGGGCACATGGGTGGCTCAGTGGGTTAAAGCCTCTGCTTTCGGCTCAGGTCATGATCTCAGGGTCCTGGGATCGAGGCCCGCATCGGGCTCTCTGCTCAGCAGGGAGCCTGCTTCCTCCTCTCCCTGTCTCTCTGCCTGCCTCTCTGCCTACTTGTAATCTCTCTCTGTGTGTCAAATAAATAAAATCTTTTAAAAAAAAGATACGATTATATTGGAAATTATAAAATACTTAGAATGAACAGTGAGATCATTCGCGATGACATCAATGTATGAAATGCAAAATGTAGAACCTCAAATACAGTGGTTAGCAGCTTCTGCATGGTTCCTCTTCATTCCCATGTCCTGGTATTTTGATTCTTGTGTAATCCCCTCCAGTTGAGTGTGAGCTGGACCTAATGACTTGTTTTCAATGAACAGAGCATGGCAATATGGGAGGATGTCACGGAGAATACGGTGGAGGAGATGGTTACGTCTGTCTTGCTCGCCCTGCTGGCTCTTCTCCCTTGCTCACTGTTGAAGGGCCACGTGCCGAGCTGCTGTGAGGGGAGGCCCATGGGATAAGGAACCAGGGCAGCCTCCAACCGAGAGCCGGCAAGGAACGGAGGCCCTCCGTGCAACAACACGTGAAGAACTAAAATCGGCTAACAGCCCAGTGGGTGCGCCTGCAAGTAGATCCTTCCCCACTCCAGCCTTGAGTTTCCTGTAGCCCCATTTGGCACCTTCCCTGCAGCCTCTTGAAAGCCACAGAGCCTGAGGAACCTGCTAAGTGGAGCCCAGATTCCTGGCCCACAGAAGTCGTGGAGTTAATAAGGTTTGTTGTCTTAAACTACCACCTTTGGGCATCATTTTTTTATGCAGAAACACATAACTGACACAGAGACACTTGCAGGACATGACAAAGAATTAAAAATTACAAGCTGATCATCCAACTGAAGAAATTAAAAATGAAAAAAAAAAGGAAAAAGGAGAGTAAACCTAAATTAATTAATTAATTAATGGAAATAATAAGAGCAACCAGAGGGCCGCCTGGGTGGCTCAGTTGGTTAAGCGTCTGCCTTCGGTGGCCATGATCCCCGGGTCCTGGGATCGAGCCCCACAAGGGGCTTGCCTCTCCCCCTGGCTTGTGTGATCTCTTGCTCTCACACTCTCTGAAATAAAGAAATAAAATCTTAAAAAAAAAAAAAAGTAACCACAGACTTTAGGGAGAAGCAAGAAAATCCAAGAGCTGGGGTTTTACTTTTTGTTTTTCACCTTGTATTCAATTTCAGACTCAAAAAATTTGCAAAAATATCATAGGGGTTCCTTTACTCAGCTTTGCCTAAACTTACATAACCATAGTAAAATTATCAAAACCAAGAAATTAATTCAGTTAACACCATACCATTAACTAATCCATCTACTGGTTGTCTGCTCTTTGTTAGGCTCATGGTTCAGTCCAGGATTCCAGGTGGAATTCATTTGGTTGTGCTCTCGGATCTGGGAAATCTGGGAAAGTTGGTATTCTTCCTTTGTTTTTCATAAACTTGAGAATCTCGAAGAACTATATTGTAGAATGTTTTTCAACTTGGATTTATCCGAGGCTCCTAATGTTTAAATTTTAGTTATGCATGTTTGGCAAAATGTTCACAGAAACAACATATGCTCTCCTCATTATAATAGAAGTTACATGATGTCCATATAGTTCGTTACTGAGGATGCTAATTTTGATCATCTGGTTAAGGTGATCTCTGGCAGGTTTCTCCAATGGAAGGTGCCTTTTTTACTCTTTGTAATTAACACATATCTTGTGGGGAGACACTTTAAGACTCACAAATATCCCACTTTTTAAAGCAAATTTGACCTATTAATTTTAGCATCTACTGGTGATTCTTGCCTGCAAGTTTATTACTGTGGTGCTTACCAAAGGGTGATTGTCTATCCTATCATACCTTCATTTATTAGTTAAAAATCTTCTCTAAGAAAGAGATGTCCCTTTCCTTTCACATTAAAGTTCTTTCGTTGTTTTGACAAAACAAATAAAATGGATACTATTGGACTGTAATGATTATCTCAAAAATAAAAACACACAAAGAACAATCTTAGGGTTAAAAATGCGAAGATTATCAGAGATGCAAGAGAGATTTTAGAATCAAAATGACTAAGGGACAGATGAGGCTAAGTAGGGTGAGAAAGATAGAAGGCTGCATAACCAGGCTCACAGAAATCCCATATGTGGAGACATGTTATAGATGAATATTAACCAGAGAGAAGGGAACAAATGCACCATGTTTGTTCTAAATATAGATGAGGTATTTACAGATCCACCTTGTTTGTCGTAAGTGTTATAGACAAGATATTTACCGAGTTCCCTGGTCAATTTTCTAGAAAAGACAGACCGTAAAAACCCTCAGTGGGCAACCCATTTGGGACCCCTCTCACTCTAGACAGTTTTTCTTTCTTTCTGTTCTCACCTTCCCTTAATAAACTTTCTCTTCACTTCACCGCTTTGTGTCGGCGAAATTCATTCTTCCACCCCATCAGACAAGAACCCTGCAACCCTGCAATGATAACAATTTAGAACATTTCATGCCCATGCATTTGAAAACAGTTGAAATGAACAATGTCATATAAAAATCTAAATTACCAAAAGAATTTTAAACAATGAAAAATCAATAGTTTAGTATCTACCCAACATAGTTACCAGCCCCAGACATTTTTAAAGTCCTAACAAATATTTAAGGAATGAATAATTTGTAATTATTATAACTCCCTCATTACCTGTTAAAATCTTGATAATAAGCCTGGACAAGGACTTACAATAAAGGAAAATGATACATCAGTCTTACTTAACCAAGTCACAAAGTTCTAATAAAATGTTAGGAACCAAATGCATCAATGCCTTGGAGAAATAGGAGGTCATTTTGCATGCTATTGTACAGTTAATTTGGAAGTCACTTATTTATCTTATTTACAAAATAGCTTTTGCAAGGACAGCTCCTCTTCTTCAAAGTCGCCCTCTAGATTGTCTCATTAACTTGGGTTGGTATTCGGAAATACTGATTATTGGGGGCTTATCTCTTTTTCTCATGGTATTAAAATACTAGTAATCATAAAATATATAGAGTGGGTTTTTGTGAAATGCAAAGAAGGCTTGCATTCCTGATAAATTGGAAAATCTGAATTATATAGACAGATTAGCAGAAAAACCATTTGAACATCTCAAATGGTTCAGAAAAACCATTGAACAGAGGTGTAGAAATGGCATTTGATAAAATTCAACAACTACTTAATGATTTTTTTCAAAAAATTTCTCAGGCCTAATTATGAAAAGGAAGAAGTTTAAACTTTGAGAAGAAGAAGCATGAGATTATTTTATTTTATTTTAAAGATTTTTTTATTTGTTTACTTGAGTGAGAGAGAGAATGAGAGAGAGCGAGCATGAGAAGGGGAAGGTCAGAGGAAGAAGCAGACCCCTGTTGAGCAGGGAGCCCGATGCGGGACTCGATCCTGGGACTGCAGGATCATGACCTGAGCAGTCGCTCAACCAGGCACCCAGGGCGCCCATGAGATTATTTTATTACATAAGAGAAGAAACAGTGTCTTTAGACACAAAACCACAAATCACAAATAGTAAATTTTGTGCATTTTAAAATTATAGATTTCTGACTAGCAAAATAAACAATTTTAAACATTAAAAGAAAAGTCATTCTTTTCAAGAAAATATTTGCAATGCCTTTAGCCCATGAAGGATTGATATCCAGAATACATAAAGAACTCTTATAAATCAATAAGAAAAAGCCAATTAACCCAATCTCAAAATATATGAATGAGCAATTCACATAAGTGGTCCCATGATGGGCTATGAAACTTAGGAAAATTTGTTCAACCACATAGCAATCAGGGAATGCAAATTGAAATCACTCTGAGTTACATTTCATGCTATGAATTGTCAAGCATTTGGCAAGGACAGGAGGAAATTAGAACTATTTACATTCTGATGAGAATATAATTTAGGAAATATTGACAATACTTTGTCAAGTCGAAGTTGTACATAGTTTTGACTCCCTTTTAGGAGTCTACTCTAGATGAGATTTTGCATCTATAGGAGCTTAAGGATACATAAAGGGATATGTATTCCGGAGCTATTTGTAATAGCAATAGGTAATTAAAGAAAATCCTAATATCAGTAGGAGAATGGATAAGCTGAGGATTATTCATGCAATGAAATGCTAGACAATGGTTTGACTGAAATAGATCTATGTGCGAAAAGTTTTTTAAGGTAGTTTTTAGTTTAAAAAAATGAGTTACAATAGTAATATGTGATTTATATAATGATAGGGGTCGTGCGAATTCCAGAAGCATAAAATAATGTTATTCATGATTTAAAATCACATATATTTGTAGTAAAGGTATAAAGGAAACACGCCAAATTAGAATGTGATTATGTTTGGCGAAGGAAGGATTAGAAAGGAAAGGGAGATCACGTTAGCTGTATTTATCCTGTTATATTTCCTTTACTGTAAAAGATATTTGAAACAAAAAATGCGATGAGTTTTATTTCTCTCTTCCATTTTTTATAGCTCTAATGGTTCCATTTTCATTTCTTACTGTATCACATATTCCTTGATGCTTTCACAGCATTCAAGTTCTTTGAAATCTTAAGTTACTATTATTGTATAAAAGTGATCTTTTCTAATTCTTCAAAAAAAAATACCCTTAATCTGTGGTTAGCAGCCTACATTTTTCTTATTTATTTCTTACATATCTTTGCAAGATGCCTCCATGAGTTCTACGTTGATTTAGCTTTGGTTTTCATGTTGGAATGGGGCCCTGACATCCATATCCATGATTTTGCCAAGAAAAGGAATGGCGGGGTCCTTCCTGACTCTCACTGTGGTGTACTTACACACTGATTGAATCTTTCCCTTTTAAAAATGAGTGGTGTGGGAGCTGGATGTTGATGGTTTGGGTTCTTCGTTAAACCACTTGGGTACTCATGGATCTGTGGGGAGTGAGTTGGGACAATGAGCATCCATAACCCGGAAACATTACTCCCTTTTCATTCAAAATCTCCTGTGCACAATGTCTGTTCCACTGCATTTTAGCTCTCCCTTTAATGCATTATTTTCTCTCAGTAGGTAATTTTCAGTAGCTATAATATTGGCCCGGAGCTTCCTGGTTCCTTTCTTTCCAGCTTTTCTATCTGGTACCACTCCCTTCGGAAGTTCATCAAGTAATTGAAAATAAAAATAGTGTGTGGCCTCTCAGTATCTTCCCACTGTTGGGTAGAAAATAGTTTCCAAGCTGGATGTTTTTTATTCTTTCATGGTTAATTTTTCTTGGCACATGGTGAGTGTGCTTAATCTTCTATCTTGGGTCTTTTTCAAATCGAAAACTTTTCTTATATAAGTCTAATACATTTTCTTTCCTCTCAACTTGCCTTATTTTCTTCTGGAAGATAGTTGCCATGCCTTGATTAATTCTTCATATCTGATTTCTCACTCATCTTCCCATTTCTTTGTTAGTAGTTTTGTGACATTTGAAAGTATTTGGAATTCATATTGTCATCAGACTTTTTTTTTAATTTTAGTTATTTATTTGACAGAGAGAGGGAGTGAGAGAGGGAGTACAAGCTGGGGGAGTGGGTGAGGGAAAGACAGACTCCCTGCTGAGCAGGGAGCCCAATGCGCCAATGCAGGGATCGATTCCAGGACCCTGGGATCATGACCTGAGCCGAAGGCAGACACTTAACGACAGAGCCACCCAAGTGCCCCTGTCATCAGCCTTTATCCAAAAGGAAGGGATCATATTAAGGTAATGTCTACAGCATTTCCACATTCAGCCAATGTATTATTTTTCTGTGGGAACAACAGAGAGGTATTCTCAGGAATATAAAATTTAGGACATATTTTATTACCATACTCTTGATCCAAAACTTATCCAAAGAATCAATAAAAAGAAAAAAAACCCCACAAAACCAGATTTTTAAAATGGGTGGAAGAACTCAACAGACACTTCCCCAAAGAAAATATACAGCAGGCAAATAAGCATATGAAAAGATGTTCCACATCATTATGGTTAGGGAAATGCAAATGGGAGCAACAATGACACACCATCACACACCTATTAGAATGGCCAAAATCCAGAACACTGCCATCAACAAATGCTGGTGAGGAGCACTCATGTATTGCTGGTGGGAATGCAAAATGGAACAGCGACTTTGAAAGACAGCTTGGTGGTTTCTTTTAAAACTGAGCTTCTGCACAGCAAAGGAAACAGTCAACAAAACATAGAGGCAACCCACAGAATGGTAGAAGATATTTTCAAATGACACTACAAAGGGCTGATATCCAAGATCTATAAAGAACTTCTCAAGTTCAACGCCCAAAAAACAGATAACCATGTCAAAAAATGGACAGAAGACATGAACAGACACTTCTCCAAAGAAGACATACAAACGGCCAACAGACACATGAAAAAATGTTCATCATCACTAGCCATCAGGGAAACTCAAATCAAAACCACATTGAGACACCACCTTACACCAGTTAGAATGGCCAAAATCAACAGGACAGGAGACAACAAGTGTTGGAGAGGATGTGAAGAAAGGGGAGCCCTCCTTCACTGTTGGTGGGAATGCAAGTTGGTGCAGCCACTTTGGAAAACAGTGTGGAGATTCCTCAAAAAATTAAAAATACAGCTACTCTATGACCCTGCAATTGCACTACTGGGTATTTACCCCAAAGATACAGATGTATTGAAAAGAAGGGCTATATGTACCCCAATGTTCATAGAAGTAATGTCCACAATCACCAAACTGTGGAAAGAGCCAATATCCCCTTCAACAGATGAATGGATAAAGAAGATATGGTCCATATATACAATGGAATATTACTCAGCCATCAGAAAGGATGAATACCCAATTTTTGTATCAATATGGACAGATCTGGAGGAAATTATGCTGAGTGAAATAAGTCAAGCAGAGAAAGTCAATTATCATATGGTTTCACTTACTTGTGGAACATAAGGAATAAAATGGAGGACTCTAGGAGAGGAAAAGGAAAGGAGAATTGGGGTAAATTGGAAGGGAAGATGAACCATGAGAGACTGGACTCTGAGAAACAAACTGAGGGTTATGGAGGGGAGGGGGAAAGAGGATGGGTGAGCCTGGTGGTGGGTATTAAGAAGGGCACATATTGCATAGAGCACTGGGTGTGGTACATAAACAATAAATCTTGGATGACTGAAAAAATTAAAAAAATAAAAAACCAACCATACTTATCCCATATGATCTGGAGATCTTTCTTCTTGGTATTTACACAATTTTGTTGAAAACTTATGTCCACACAAAGCCATGCATGCACATGGCTGTTTATTCATGCTTGCCAAAACTTGGCAACCAAGTTCCAAATCTTGGAATCAGCCATGATGTCCTTCAGTAGATGAATGGATAAATGAGTTTATCCAGATAGTGAAATACTGTTTAGTATCCACACCCACCACAAAAAACGCACTATCAATCTAAGAAAAGACATGGAGGGAACTTAAATACATCACTACTAAGTGAAAGAAGCCAATCTGACAAAACTATATACTGTATGATTCCAACTGTATGCCATTCTGTGAGAGGCAAAACTATGGAGACAGCAAAAAGATCAGTGGTGCTAGGGGTCAGGGAGTGGGAAATTGGGATGAATAGGTGGAACAGAGCATTTTTAGGGTAGTGAAAATATTCCATATGATAAAATAATGATGAATACTTGTCATTTTACATTTGTCTAAACCCATAAAATGTACAATACCAAGAGTAAGAACCCTAAAGTAAACTAAGGACTCTGGGTGATAATGATGCATCAGTGAGGTTCATCAGTTGTAATAAATGTACCCCTTCTGGTGGGGGTTTTTGATAGTCGGGGAGCCATACATGGGTGGAGGCAGAAGGTATAGAAGAACTCTCTGTACCTCCCTTCCTCTCAATTTTGCCGTGAACCTTGAAGTGCTCTAAAAAAGGTAAGTCACACACACACACGCGTGCGCATACGTGGAGTGACCCAGATAAATATTTTTTAGCTCAGTGAAAGCAACCAAGGTAAGGAATTCAAGTGTGGGTGCTGAAAGGTCCAAAGGAAGAGACAGAGAACAATGAAACCCATAGAACGTGGGGTCATGGCTAAGTACACATAGTGGATGAGTCATAGAGATCTATTTTACCAACTAGCACTACACTTCCTCCTAAAGGAGAAACTTTTGTTTATGGCGATGTCTTAATAAGCCTGGTTAGCTAGCAAGTAAACATAATTATAAAATGTATATTTCAGATCAATTTACTGAGTCTTTCTCTACCTCCAATTTCCCACTTGTAATATGGCGATGATTGTTCCCACCTCACAGGGTTGTGAGAGCAGGAAGTGGACAATCTATATAAGGCAGCAAGTACATAGTCAGTAATGTTATTAATCTTTGAGTGGGAATTTGAGTACAGGTGCCAGGAGAAGAGAGGAGAGGAAAAGGGCTGCACACCCTGGTGAGAACTGCAGCTGAGTTGATAGTATTGAGCTTCATACGAACAGGCAGTTTGTCTTATGCTTTTGGTTATCCACTACGTAGCACTGGAAGGAGCCCAACTCTACCCTCACCTTCCCACCATGGCCTTTACGCTCCCTGGAACTCCTCCCTGGCTGAGTAGCATTTTGAAGGATGGAAGACTTTAGGAGAAGGAGGTCTGTTGTATGTTTGGGAGACAGTGGGATAGGAATGTAAAATGAATTTTGAAAACTCAGAACCATAGGTAATTTGGATGAATGCAAACTTCTGAATTTTTATAAATCTTGGTAAAACCATGGAGTTTCCACAGACAGGGTCTTGAGGAGATCTTAATATGATCCTGAAGGACAATGTTAGCCCTATTGATATCTGGTTTTGCAACTGGATGGTGAAAGGTAATACAAGTGACACAAATAATGACTTGAGATAGATTACATTAGAGATAAGCATAAGGTAGATCTAAGGCTTTGATTGTTGCCCCCAAAACTGAAGACTGAGTAAAAGAGAGGAAGGAAAACACACTAAACACATTCTACACAATCAGTAAGTGTAATTTAATGCTCTGTGTTAATATAGGAACTCAAGTTTATTCCCGCAAGACATGACATCAGACTGGTCTGTCATCTTAATGACATCCTGCTGAAAGGGCGTGGAGAGCTAGAAGAATCAGGAACCCTACCTACCTTGATGACACACCAGCACACCAAAAGATGTGAGTAAATCTCAAGAGTCAGTCTCAAGACCCTGGCTCTGATGTTTCTGAAGGGCATGTGAGTCTATTTCCTCCAAAGCAAGCAACAAATTGTGCACCCGTAAGAAGAGTCAAAAAACTTTGTGGGCATCTTTAGATGTTAGATACCAATTTAAGGTACGACTTTAACCCATCTGACCTGAAAAGTCACTCACTTGGAATAGACCACTTAATGAGAGAAGATTCTATGGCTGCTGCCTACAGCAGTGCGCATGGCTATTCCAACTGGGTGCCTTTCTGAAAGACCCTAATTGATAGTCATGCTAATCAAGCCCCAATAACAGAGTAAATCAAGAATTATGGTTTGCAACTCTTTTAGGAAGAGAAGAGAAAGGGATTCTCAGCTCTATATCGAAAGAGAAAACTAAGTTTGAAACCTGTTGCTTCCAGAGAAGAGACTAGAAAGGCATGGCTATTTTCCATTACAAGTCTCTTATACTATTTGACTTGTTAACTATGAACCTAGATTACTCTGATTACAATTAAAATTAATTTGAAAATTGTTCATTTTCATTAGTAAATTAATTCACAAAATAAAAACATCCTGTTTTCAAAATTAATCTCATCCTTCTTTTCAAACCTAAATGTTCAATAGAAAAATTTGGGAAATTAAAATCTCTCTTTTTCTCTCTTCTTATATCATTTTTTTGGTCAGTTTTATTTGTTGCAACCTTTATTTCAATCTTTCTTTTTTCTTGCTGGAAAAACCTCTTCTTTCAATACATTATTGGGTAACACATGCTTTCTGGGCCATGTCTGTTTCTTCACTGAATTAGTAAGGAAACAGTAGGCCCACTAAGTTAAAGCTCTGATCCTATCAAAGAAAACACATGCGCAGCCTCCGTGAAATCTAGGCGGCATGTGCAATTTGGAAAGTAGATTTGCTGTTGCTATGCGAAGGACACAGGAAACAAATACTGTTTAGAACTTACGAGAAAACCCAAAAGTGTACACTTTATTGGATATTTATATTTTGCCAAAAAGTATGGAATTACATACTCACAAAAGTTAAGTCATTCAGTGGGCTTCTTAAAACCAAAATCCATCCTTTCTATACAGCACTATCTGTAATCAATGTTGGCATCATTGCTACTACCAGTCGGCTGAGTGATGGGCGGCTAATGACGGGCTTTCCAACACACCAGCACTTAAATTCCCTTCTAGATGAAAAGTTCTGGCTAGGGTTCAGAAACTTCTTGATGGGGTGTGCTGTTTTTTTCATTAAAACAATGGAAAGCTTTCAAATACCTTCAGAGCTTTACGACAATCCTGTTTTCAATCTGGTGAAATTTCTGTAACTTGGTGATGTGACCTCTCAGGTAAGGTAAATTATCTATTAAAAATAAACAGGGTGTTTTGGTTTTGGTTTTGAAGAGGAAGAAGAGAAGCCTTTCCTTGGAGTTCAGGAAAAAGCAAGAACAAAAATCACTCAGTGTGTAGGGTCAGGTCATCCTGTACAGTAGCTTAGGCTGTGGACTGCACAACTCCACAGAGTGATAGTCACATAGACCGTGACGAGAATGGTACTTCCAGAGACGCACAGCACAGTGACCCTGCAGTCTCAAGTAAAGACAATAGATCCCTAGATTACCAACAGAGGAATTTTACTATAATTACAAACAGAGTAAAATTCTAATAAGTTGTATTCCAGATTAAAAAAATATATATACTCTTTCTATAAAATTTAGTATCTCCTGGAATCCATAACCAAGGGAAGAAAAATCACCAGAAATATACCACAAATGTATCTATTGGGATTGCATTAATTTGCAAATTATTGACATCTTCAATATATGAAGAAAGTCATCTAATGGGCCCCACTTTATTCACTTTCTTTTTTCTTTATTTTCTCTTTTTTTTTTTTTTGAGAGAGAGCACCTGCAAGCGGGGATGGGGGAGTGCAGAGGGAGAGAGAGAATTTATTTTTTAAGATATTATTTATTTATTTGACACAGAGAGAGAAAGAGATCACAAGTAGGCAGAGAGGCAGGCAGATGGAGAGGGGGAAGCAGGCTCCCTGCTGAGCAGAGAGCCCGATTCGGGGCTCAATCCCAGGACCCTGAGATTATGACCTGAGCGGAAGGCAGAGGCTTAACCCATTGAGCCACTGAGCCACCCAGGCATCCCGTGAGAGAATCTAAGCTGGCTCCACTCTCAGGGCATAGCCCCAGGCAGGGATCACTCTCAAGACCCAGACATCATGATCTGAGTCGAAATCAAGAGTCAGACACTTAATTGACCTAGCCACCCAGGTGCCCTTTCACTCTCTCTTTTTTTTTTTAAGTTTCAATGAAATTTTGTAATTTCCTTCTTATAACTTGCTCACAATTATTGCTAAGGTTCTTGCTGAATGGCTTTTGTTTTGGGTTCTTACTATATGTGTTTGTTTGTTTGTTTGTTTGTTTGTTTGTTTTGAGCTCTGTAAATCCTGATCTTTGGTTATATTGAGCTTTCTTCTAAAGGCACTCTCCTGAACCCTCCCAAACTAGGCTGCTTACCTTCTCTTAACACCATCCTTTGATTCTGTACTCCTCAACTCGGAATATGTACTGCGTGCTCAATAAGTGGCTGGAAACCATAGATCAAAATGAAACAATTGATATTTTGTTATTTCTTGTGTTCCCGTCAGTGCAAATGATTAACATTGTGTTTGAAGCCGCTGCCACTATTCTGAAAAACTCTGATCGAAGACATCTCTCGCTATGTACTTTATCCAATTACAGACATAAAAAGCACACTTCATGATAAATAGCAAATCATTACTATGTCCCTCCAAATGAGACATCTCACTGGTTAAGGAACCCGTAACAAATGTTTCTTCAGGTTTTCAGCTTGAATAATGTAATTCTTTTCAACTTGAGCTACTTTAAGTATATCCTGCTTTGAGTATTTCCAACACATCTCCCTCCGTGGGTACAGTTATGTCTTCCTCAACAGGAGGCTGAAGTGCATCAAACGGAACAAACACTTTAACCATCCAGTGCAGTGAACAGGATGTCAAGAAATCTTAGTTTTGCAACCACTGAACACAGACAACAGCATTGTCTGTAACTGTGTATGAGTATCTGAAGGCTAATACTTCCTGCTTGAGAAAATATTTACAACTTAAAGTCTCCTGTAGCCTTAATGTTGAGCATGATAAATAGAGCAGATTGAGAATCTGCTAATATGAAATCATCTAATATGAAATTTGAAAGAAACAAAATTTGAAAGACCACCCAGAGCAACTCTTCCAAAAGATAGGTGTGAGGTAAAACTGTCTTTTTAAGGATGACAGCAAGACGATACTGCAGACGGAAACAGCCTGCCAGTATCAGCTGCAACTTAGTTACCCAGCAGAACACCTGATCTGGTAACTTTCTAACTACTGAAATGTTTCATAAAATAGACTTTAAATATGGGCGCCGGGGTGGCTTAGTCCGTTAAGCATCTGCCTTCAGCTCCGGTGATGATCTCAGGGTCCTGGGATGGAGCCCCACGCTGGGATCCTGGCTCAGCGGGGAGTCTGCTTCTCCCTCTGCTCCTCTCTGCCCCCCCTGCTTGCTTGCTGTCTCTCAAATAAACAAATAAAAGATATTTTTAAAAAATAGACTTTAAATAGACAGCCCAGGGCATAAGAAATTAAATACCATTAATACATATTTTTCTTACTAATCTCAGCCATTCTTAACAGCAGAGAGAAATATTTTCACTTGGTATTTAGTATTTTCGTATTAAAAAGCCAACTTTGGATTACCTACCAGTAATTTCCCTACATGATAAACCCTGATGGTTTGTTTGACACATACGTAAATTTGGGGGTGACTACCTAACAATAATCAAAATTAAATGTTTTGAAGTAAATCACACTATGCCAGTCCCTGCATGAGTTTGTTAGGCTTGCCATCACAAAATAGCCCACACTGGATGGTTTAAACAACAGAAATGTATGTTTGCACAGTCCCAGAGGGTCAAAGTCCAATGTCAAAGCGTCAGTGGGGCTGTTTTCTTCCGAGGGCTCTCTCCCTAGCTTGTAGACGACTGCCTTCTCCTCATGTCTTCACACAGTCTTCCCCTGTGTGTGTCTGGGGCCTTATCACCTCTTCTTATAAAAGTACCCCTCATGTCAGATTAGGGCCTACCCATGTGACCACATTTACCTCAATTATTACCCTGTCTCTAAATACAAATCACATTCTGAGGTACAGGGACTTAAGACTTCAACATGTGAACTTTAGGAGGGATACAATTCAGCCTGTAACAGTTCCCTACTCAAAAAATTTCCCTGCCTAGTTTTAAAATCTCCCTTGCAATTCTCCCTCTTGCTTATTAATCTGCAGTCCAAACCTCCACAGTCCTGTTGGCCTTCTCTTAATGGCTAAGAAGCACTGAGCTCTTTTCTGCAACAGCTCCCTAAACTGCTATGCCTGCCCAGCCTATTTAGAAAAAAAAATTGCATAAAATAAGATAGGAATATATCCATATGTGTAAGTAGCCATCATCAATATAAGACAGACCACATAATCTGAGAAAGTGGGAAATACTGTCAGATTGGCTAAAAAGACCAAAATCCAGCTCTATGTCATCTTCAAGAAACATAAGCTTGAAAATAAAGAGAAAGATAATCTATGCAAATTATAATGAAAAGAACACTGGTATGTCCACATTAGTGCCAGACTAAACAGAGTTTAAACACAAAAAATGAAAACAAATCTTTTATGAGTGGCAAATTTTATAACATCAAAATTATGACCTTCCATTTCTCAAAATTCACCATTAAGAAAGTGAAATGATGAGCCACAAAACAAAAAAAAAAAAGATATTTTCAAAACTATACCTGGAAGAGAATTAGAATTTGTAATATATAAATATCCTCTTCAAATCAATGACAGTGAGACAAACCCCCCCCAATAGGAAATGGGGATATCATTTCAACAAATAACTCATTAAAGAGAAAACACATGAGATGTTCCTTCTCATTAGTTATCAAGGAAATGCATTTTACTTTTTAAAAGATTTTTTTGGTGTATTTATTTGACACAGAGAGAGAGAGATCACAAGTAGGCAGAGAGGCAGGCAGAGGGAGAAGGAGAAGCAGGCTCCCCGCTGAGCAGAGAGCCCAACAAGGGGCTCTATCCCAGGACCCCAAGATCATGACCTGAGCCGAAGGCAGAGGCTTAACTCACTGAGCCATCCAGGTGCCCCAGGGAATGCGTTTTAAATTGCACATGGCAGTTTGTCCCCTTCAAATTAGCAAAAGGAAAAAATTTTGATCTTTTCAAGTCTTGGCAAGGATGTAGAGTATCTGGAAACTTCCTAAAAACCGGGCAGGGATGTGAATTGATACAATCACTCTGGAAAACAACTTAGCATTATTAAGTCAAGTTAAAAGTAAATATACACTAAACATGACTCAGCAGTTTCACTCCCACTTAAAAATTAGGAGCGGGGGCCAACTGGTTTTGCTGTGATGGCCAAATCCAGCCCCATGTCCATGTGTTTATGTATTGTCTATGGCTGCTTTAAAAATATATGGACAGAGTTGAATACTAACAACAGAAAACATGTAGCCTTCAAAGTCTAAAATATTTACTATTTAGCCCTTAACAGAAAAATTTGCCAATCCCTTCCCTAAAGAATTCTTGCTTTTGTCCACTGAAAGATATCTATAAGGATATTTAGAGCAGCACAGTTTTTGACAGTCAGAAACTAGAAGAAATGCAGGTGTCCATCAAAGTAAATTTCATGCAGCATAAAATCACTAGTTAACTGTAGTTTCACACAACAGCGAAATATCGGAAGCTTAGTGTTGACTAATAGAAGCAAGTCCCAGAAAAATGCATGCAGTATGGTTCTGTTTACATAAATTTACCGCACCATTTTATTGTTTAGATATGCAAACGTGATAGTATTATTAACGAAAGCAAGACAATGATAGGCTCAGAATTCAAGATAATGGTTACCCCTCAAGAAGGGTAGGGGTGGTGAAAGGGTAAGGAGGGGTTCTCACCATTAAGGTAGGTAACACTTTTCTTCTTAAACTTGGTGGACATATCTAGTGTTCTTTTTTTTTTAAGATTTTATTTATTTATTTGACACAGAGAGAGAGAGAGAGAGATCACAAGTAGGCAGAGAGGCAGGCAGAGAGAGAGAGGAGGAAGCAGGCTCCCCGCTGAGCAGGGAGCCCGATGTGGGGCTCGATCCCAGGACCCTGAGATCCTGACCTGAGCCAAAGGCAGAGGCTTAACCCACTGAGCCACCCAGGCGCCCCTCTAGTGTTCTTTATATTGTTTTTCTTTATGCCCTATTGTTATGGACTGAATTGTGTCCCCCAAAATTGATATGTTGAAGCACCACCCCCTAGAATGACTGTATTTAGAGATAAGGCCTTTATGGAATCATTAAGGTTAAATAAGGCCATAAGCTCTGAGCTGGTGTCCTTCTAAAAAGAGAAGGAACCACACACATGCACAGAGGCAAGGCCACCAGAGGACACAAGAAGAAGGTGGCAGTCTACAAGCCAGGGAGGGAGCCCTCACCAGAAATCCAATTTACTGGCACTGAATCATGGACCTCCAGCCTCTAGAGTCATGGGAAAATAAATGTCTGTTGTTTGAGCCACACGGTCTTGTGGTATTTTATTATGGCAGCCCGAGCAGACCGATACACCTATCCACCCATTTATAAATGTTTCATCTATTCAATATTTTTAATTTAAATATAGAAGTAATAAGACCTCGCTAATGGACTATTAAACTCTTCAGGAGAATGAGTAAGTGTATCATATTCAATACACTATTTGTGTCTTTCATGTGATCAAATGTATTAGCATTTACCTGTGTCAGTTTTGTCCTTTGTATCTCTAAATGATTTTGTCCTTTCATCTAAGTTATCAAATTTATTAGCATATTCATACTATTTCCTGATTATCCTTTTAATGTCTATAGGATCTGTAGTCCTGTCCCTGTTTCATTCCTGATATTGATCATGTTTTATTTCTTTCAAAGATTTTATTTATTTATTTGTCAGAGACTGCATAACCAGTGGGAGTGGCAGGCAGAGGGAGAAGCAAGCTTCCCACCAAGCAGGGAGCCTGATGCGGGACTCGATCCCAGGACTTGGGATCATGACCTGAGCTGAAGGCAGACACTTAACTGACTGAGCCACCCAGCCATCCCTCATTTGTCTTTTCTGTTTTTATTCTTCATCAGTCTATTTAGAAATTGATCTGCTTTTGATTGTTTCAAAGAACTAATTTCTGGTTTCACAGATTTTTTAATTTATTTTCCACTTAATTTAAATTTCTGTAAATACCCTTAATTCTCTTTTTCTGTTTGTTTTTGGGGTTAATTTGCTCTTCTTCTTGAACTTCCTGAAGTGGCAGCTTAGATCATTGATTTTAACCTTCCATTTTTCCCCCCCAATACAGCATTTACAGATATAAAAATTCTAAGAACTGCTTTAGGTACAGCTCACAAAATTTTATGTATTATAGTTTTCATATTCATTCAAAATATTTTCTAATTTTTCTTTTATTTCTTCCTTGACCCACGGACTATTTGGAGTGGGTTGCTTAATTTCCAACTATTTGAACATTTTTCCAGGTATCTTTTTTCCCCAGTCCTAATTTAATGCTACTGTAGTTAAAGAATATACCTTGTCTGACTTCGATTCTTTAATATGTTCAGACTTGTTTTATGGCCCAGCATACGGTCTGTCTTGATGAGCATTCCATGTGTGCTGAAAAACAATAAGCATTCTACAATTGTTGAGTGTAGTGCTATTTGACAATTAGGTTACGTTGGTTGATAGTAGTGTTCAAATCTATGACATCTTTCCTGACCTTTTGTGTATTTATGCTCTTAAGAGAGGTTTCTTAAAATTACCATTTGTAATTGTGGATTTGTGAGCTCTGTCAGCTTTTATATTACGTACTTTGATGTTCTGTCATTAAATGCATACACATCTAAGATTGTTAGTATCAACAAATATTTTACAAACATCTTTTCTCTAATTGTTTTCCGTATCAGTTCATCAAGGAATGATTAATTTTTATTTTTATTTATTTTATTTTTTTAAAGATTATTTGTTTATTTGAGAGACAGAGAGAGAACATGAGCAGGGGGAGGGGCAGAAGGAGAGGCAGGCTCCCCGCTGAGCAGGGAGCCCATTTTGCAGCTCAATCCCAGGACTCTGGAATCATGACCCAAGCCAAAGGCAGCTGCTTAACTGACTGAACCACCCAGGTGCCCCAAAAGATTAATTTTTTTTTAAGGAAATCATATAAGCAATAGCTTCTTAATGGAAAAACTCAAATAAAAAATACAGAGCAAAAGGTCAAAGCCTCCTGCCTTGAGCTTCTTTAGCCTCTTCTACCTACCCTGCTCAGATATAACCTTGTCAGCAATTTGACAAAACATCTAGTCTTAAAAGGAGCTTTCTAAAGTTCCTTCAAGGGCGCCTGGGTGGCTCAGTGGGTTAAAGCCTCTGCTTTCGGCCCAGGTCATGATCTCAGGGTCCTGGGATCGAGGCCCGCATCGGGCTCCCTGCTCAGCGGGGAGCCTGCTTTCCCCCCTCTCTCTCTCTGCCTGCCTCTCTGCCTCCTTGTGATCTCTCTCCCTCTGTGAAATAAATAAATAAAATCTTTAAAAAAAATAAAATAAAATAAAGTTCCTTCAAGGGATGCCTGGGTGGCTCAGTAGGTTAAGCATCTGCCTTTGGTTCAGGTCATGATCTCAAGGTTCTGGGATCAAGCCCCATGTTGGCTCCCTGCTCAGCGGGGAGTCTGCTTCTCCCTCTGTCCTTCCTCGTTCCCCTGCTCATGCTTCGTGTGTGCTCTCTCTCTCTCTCTCTCTGAAATAAATAAATAAAATCTTTAAAAAAAATTCCTTCAAACCATACTCTTAACCTAGGAGAAGTTTGAGACCAAGTGTGTATCTTGGTCTGACACTAAAAGGAATCATTTTTTATGCCCCTCATTAAGGACCAGACTCCAAAGAAAAGTTTTATGTTATTTGGGGTCACAATGAAGAATGTAGAGAATTCCTCAGTCTTGTGGAGACTAGTTTTCAGAACATGCTTCAGCTATTCAGTGATGTGAAGTCCCTGTGCAATATTTTGACTGATATATATGAAAGGTAAATGTCTTATGTATTTACTTTGTTTTTTTATTAAAAACCACTTTTTATCACATTTTTTATTTCAAACTATACTATAAAGCTATAGTAATCGAAGCAGTGTGGCACTGGCACAAGACGCATAGATCAAAGCAAAAGGATAGAGAGCCCAGGAATAAACCGACATTTATGTGGTCAATTAATCTACAGCAAAGGAGGCAAGACTATACAATGGAGAATGACAGTCTTTTCAACAAACGGTGCTGGGGAAACCAGACAGCTACATGTAAAGGATGAAATGCGCCACCCTCTTATGTCATACACAGAAATAAATTCACTGGATTAAAGACTTACATGTGGAATCACTGGGGTGTACACCTGAAATTAATGTAACATTGTGTGTCAAACACATTTCAGTTTTTAAAAAATTGATGAATCAGGGACGCCTGGGTGGCTCAGTCAGTTAAGCGTCTGCCTTCAGCTCGGGTCATGATCCCAGGGTCCTGGGATCGAGTCCCACATCGGGCTCCCTGCTCAGCCGGGTGCCTGCTTCTGCCTCTGCCTCCTGTTCTCCCTGCTTGTGTTTACTTTCTTGATCTCTCTCTCTCTCTAACAAATAAATACATAAAATCTTTAAAGAAAAAAAAATTAATGAATCAATAAAAACCACTTCAAGCCATACTTCTTTTGTACTCTATCAGTAGAGGTCGTCTAGACATGGATATTCTAGAAATGGAATCAGGTCTCTCCAGTGCTCAAGAAGTACACAGGTACTCATAAATTTTGAGAATTGGGGAACCGCTCAGTGACTATTCTGTTCTCTAAATACCTGTTTTAAAAAAATTTCCTCTTTGGTTTGACTATGAAAAGTCTTTAAACAGTAATCATAATTAAAAGTAGGGTTCTTGGGGCATCTGGGTGGCTCATTTGGTTAAGCGTCTGCCTTCGGCTCAGGTAGTGATCCCGGGGTCCTGGGATCGAGCCCCGCATCCGGCTCCGTGCTCAGCGGGAAGCCTGCTTTTCCCTCTGTCACTCCCCCTGATTGTGTTCCCTCTCTCACTCTCTCTCTCTCTCTCTCTCTCTCTGTCAAATAAATAAATAAAGTCTTTAAAAAAAATAGGGTTCTTATGTACCCTGAAGTCACCTGCCATTTACATTTTCTAGTGTCATTGCCTAAGTTTTTGTTTCCTTTCCTTAGAAAGATGAAGAATGCAGAATAGTTCCCATGAGAAGATGTGTGAATGGTCTGGGACATGAAAAATAACTTAGAATTTTATGAACACCCCCCCAAAGATCCTTCATTTACTCATTGCCCCATCCATTGCAAGGTGAACTTTTAAGGTGAAGATAAGAGAGGCCGGTGCTGGAAATCTGACCTCTTGCATTTCATCTGGGGAAGAGCTGCAAAAGAATGACATGATTTCATATGTAACAGACCTCAATATTTATGTTCTAACACACATATAATTTTCACTTGTGGCATATAATGGCTCTGTAAGAATATGATTATCTGTTGAATCTGTTTCCACCTTTATGATGCAGACCTCAATGTAATATTTCATGAAGTCTCTGCCTTCTCAAGTTTCAAGGGCTTAGCTCCTCATTGTCTTGTGCCAGGACTTGATGAGTTAATCATTTTTGTGTCTCCATCACATTCATGTCATTACATATTTCAATATGAAAACAATAATAAATAGCATTTGTATAGTACTTTATGTTTGGCAAGACGCCTTAACATTAAATATTTCATTTGTTGTATCTCTTTGATTCCAAGATTTCACATTTTAGCAGTTCCAACATCAATGTGCATCTTTTTTTTCTTTTTGAGAGAGAGAGAGAATGTGCACAAGCTGGGGGGGAGGGCAAAGGGAGAGAAGCAGGCTCCCCGCCGAGCAGGATCCCAAAACGGGGCTCGATCCCAGGACCCTGAGATCACGACTTGAGCTGAAGGCAGACGCTTAACAGCCTGGGCCACCCAGGCGCCCACAGAGTGCGTCTTATAGTTGATAGTGTTATACTTTGTTGGCATTTTCCCCCTTGGTTGTACATAAAATAATTATGTCTACAATCAGTTCTATCTCAGAGTCTATGAAATATAATAATGCTGACGAAAATCTTCCATTTGATATCATCATACTAATTTTACTGAGGGAAAAACTGAGGCGAAAAGGAGTAATATTTTTACAAAGCTTTGTAGGTAGTTAGTAGTGACTCCTGTGTTCGAAACCTGATTCTTGGCCCATTATTTGTAGTGGTGCTGCCCTTCCAGGGGGGCCAGCTGGTGTGGGAAGCAAAGAGGGCATCAAAGTGGGTCTCGACACAGAACTGTAGGTGATGGGCTAGGGCATGAATCATCTCCGTCACACCTTTGCAACCTCATCACCTGCACCCTCTACCCTGACACACCCCCTCGTATATCCAACCCCAAACCTTGTTCCTTCCTCCAGTTATTCCAAGTCCACCAGTTTCCATAATAAAGATCACAACTCTAAATACTCAGAGGTAGTACATTAAATCTTCCTCTGTGTTGCAACTAACACCTATCCCACTCAGCGCACCCTAACACCCCCAAAATAATTCCCCTGGCATTCTTTGGATTATATCGCTCCCATCTCAGAAAGCCAAATAAGGGACACCTGGGTGCCTCAGTGAGTTAAGCGGCTGCCTTGGGCTAGGTCATGATCTCAGCATCCCAGGATCGAGTCCCACATCCGGCTCCTTGCTCAGTGGGGAGCCTGCTTCTCTCTCTGCCTCTGCCTGCTTGTGTTCTCTCTCTCTCTGACAAGTAAACTTTAAAAACCTTAAAAAAAAAAGAAAAGAAAAGAAAAGAAAGCCAAATAAGCCTCCTTTTTAATGTTATCCGAATGCTATGTAGGAACGAACTGTGAGTATACCTATAAAATAAAAACGATCAGATGTTTCAAACAAATAAACACAGCCTAGATGGGTTAAAACCCAAATTAGGTCAATGGAAAGGCCGAAATGATCTGTGACCTTGAGAATCATCGTAACAGCTTGGATGGAGAATGGGGAAGAGGCAGAGAAATTGTTTATTTATAAATAAACATTAGTCTAAAAGGCAAATTTGGCCTCCTCAGAAGCAGAATCTAAAGTTGAGCCTTCCCAGAATATCCACAGTTGAAAGAATCTCACTGGGAAACAGTTTCGAGGAATGCCTATCTTATGATCCTGAAGTCATCATGTGAAGTTTTGGAAGGCTGCTCAGGGTGAATGAAGAGGAAGCTCATTTCATTAGATTCAGTGGTATTTCTCTCCCTGCCAGGAGCAGCTTGAAGACGGTGGCGACCTTCTTTTACACTGTGTACCTCCAGCACTTAGCACCATGCCAGACCCGTGGTCCTGGGCAGGATCTATAGGCAAAACTGCTAAGATGTATGACATGAGCTTGCTTTAAGCACCAAATCATTCTGGCATCAAAAAATTTTGAATGAGAACATATTTTTAATCGGAGAGAATATTGCCTCTAAAAAAATTTCCACTGTAAGAAAACAATTCATTTTCTCAGTTAAATGAATACAAATGTCTTGGGAACTCTATTTATCTGGGGATAGTCAATATCGGATGAGACTTTTCTCATTATTCTCCCTAAGTTCAACTTGCTTGGTTATCTAAGATGAAATGTGACAAATGGGTCAAATAAATATCAAGGGATGCATTCTAGATTGAGATCTGCTTTTACTTGATACCAAATTCTGGGTCTAGATGTCTGTAACTCGTGCGGCTATCCTTTACTTTATAGCTGGAGTGGGATGGCACCAACTTACGCTACATTGTAGGAAGTCCAAACATTCCCCAGAGGGACCTTACACGTTCATGATCACATCCTGCTCTAATGTATAACCTTTCTAAATTCTCAATTAGTCAGCTGAGTTCAGAGAGAGACCAGTACTCGTTGGTCAATGCCCGAGCTGCTGTCCTCTCTCTGAACCTTAGTCCCTGCCCTACCCCATCTCTCTTCCATCGTTCTCTCAAAGGACCAATAACCACAGCTGTTCTGTGTAGCAGACATTTCACTGATGGCTTAGGCTAACAGAAATGATTTCCATATAGACAGGTTAGAATTGGCAACAGCATAAAATCGAGTATTAGACATGACTGTGTGAAGATCTGGAGGTCATGTCTACTGCAGATAATATTTTGTGAATCCTTCCTCTTCAGACTCCACCTGTTCCTCGCCTGTAACATATCTTCTGCATCTTGGCCTCTCTGATCCCCTCCCACTCAAGCTGGGAGCCTCCTAATGTCTCCCTTCATCCAAGAGGGAAAAAAATTCCAGTTACTTTGTAATGCGGAGTAATTCGGTTCTTTTTTGTTTTTGTTACATTAAAATTTAATTTAAGAAAATTTTTGAGGTTTTCGCTGCTTACAGGGAGAAACTATTTTAAACATTCATGTCGATGACAGGTGACGACCATGGCATTCATCAATCAGGAAGGACACAAATTCAGAGTCCTGTAGGTACCCTACTATACCAGGCTTAAGCCTTTATTTTATCGTATTATTTTTTTTCATCATGGTCAGTGTACTCTTCAATCCCCATCACCTATTTTGCCCACTTCCCACCCCCTCCCACTGGTTACCATCAGTTTGTTCCTTATAGTTAAGAGTCTGTTTCTTGGTTTGTCTCTCTTTTTTTCCCATTTGCTCATTTGTTTTGTTTCTTAAATTCCACATATGAGTGAGATCATATAGTATTTGTCTTTCTCTGACTGACTTATTTTGCTTAGCATAATACTCTGTAGCTCTATCCATGTCGTGCATATGGCAAGATTTCATTCTTTTCATGGCTGAGTAATATTCCATCATCTGTATATATACCACATCTTCTTTACCCGTCCATCAATGGATGCTTGGGCTGCTTCCAAAGTTTGGCTATTATAAATAATGCTGCAATAAACAGGGATTCATGTATCTCTTTGAATTAGTGTTCTTGCATTTGGGGGGTTATTACCCCACAGTGTGATTACTGGATTGTAGGGTAGTTCTATTTTTAATTTTTTGAAGAACTTCCTTACTGTTTTCCACAGTGTCTGTTTCAGTTTGCATTCCCACCAACAGTGTAAGAGGGCTCCTTTTCCTCCACATCCTTCTCAATACCTGTTGTTTCTTGTATTTTTTATTTTAGCCATTCTGACAGGTGTGAGATGATGTCTCATTGTAGTTTTGATTTGCCTTTCCCTGATGATGAGTGATGTTGAGCATCTTTACTTGTCTGTTGGCAATCTGGATGTCTTCTTTGGAGAAATGTCTGTTCATGTCTCTGCCCATTTTTTAATTGAGTTATTTGTTTTTCAGATGTTGGGTTGTATCAGTTCTGCATATATTTTAGATACTAACCCTTTATCAAATATGTCATTTGCACATATCTTCTCTCACTCAGTAGATTGCCTTTTAGTTTTGTTGATTGTTTCCTTTGCTGTGCAAAAACCTTTTATTTTGATGCAGTCTCAATCGTTTATTTGTTTATTTTTATTTCCCTTGTCTCAGGAGACAAATCTAGAAAAAACATTACTATGGCCAATGTCAGAGAAATTACTGCCTGTGCTCTCTTCTAGGATTTTTATGGTTTCAGATCTCACATTCAGATCTTTAATGCATTTTGAGTTTGTTTTGTGTGTGGTGAAAGAAAATGGTCCAGTTTCATTCTTTTGCATGTAGCTGACCAGTTTTCCCAATACCATTTGTTGAAGACTGTCTTTTTCCCATTGTATATTCATTGGTCCTTTGTCAAAGATTAATTGTTCATAAAATTATGGGTTTGTTTCTGGGTTTTCTGTTGTATTCCATTGATCTATGTGTCTATTTTTATGCCAGTACCATACTATTTTAATGACTACCACTTTGTAATATAACGTGAAGTTTGGGATTGTGATATCTCTAGTTTTGTTTTTCTTCTTCAAGATTGCTTTGGCTATTGCGGATATTTTGTGGTTCCATACAAATCTAAGAATTGTTTGTTCTAGTTTTGTGAAAAATGCTGTTGGTATCTTGACAGACAGTGCATTAAATCTGCAGATTGCAGATTTTGGGTAGGATAGATATTTTAACAATATTTGTTTTCCAACCCAACCCATGATCACGGAATGTCTTACCATTTGTTTACATTGCCTTGAATACCTTTCATGAGTGTTCTATAGTTTTCAGAGTACAGGTCTTTCACCTTTTTGGTTAAGCTTATTCCTAGATATTTTATTGTTTTTAGTGCAGTGTAAATGGAATTTTTTTTACTTTCACTTTCTGCTGCTTAATTATCAGTGTGTAGAAATGTAACAAATTTCTGTATGTTGAGTTTGTATCCTGAGACTTTATGGAATTCATTTATCAGTTCTAAATTCAGTTCTTTATGGGCCTCCATTTTAACTTTCTGGGCTATGCCCTACAGAGTTTTGCTGTCAAATAAATGATTTTACTCTACAAAAGGGAAGTTTTTACCCTATGAGGAATTCTGCCTTTATCTTAGGTTGGCCAGTTTAAACTGAAAAATAAATGGATAAGTAGATAGGTAGATATTTAGATAGACAGATATATTTAAAATAGCATTTTTCCTTTCCTAGGTAAAGCTGTCATTAAGGAGTATACTTAATACAAATCATTGCAGGAAGGGGACAAAAGTCTCTGTTCTTTCTGAGCTTTAATACTATTTGGAAGAAACTGAAATGGTATTAACACTGTATAAATCTCAAAACCCTGTTTTATAATGTCTATAATTTGCTTAAAAATGCTTCAGTACAGACAGCATGATGTACAGAGATGTTGTGCATTAATTTTAACTTACACCCTAGGGGCTGTCACTTATCCTAATCAGGAATTTACACTCAAAGGGGGGTCAGCTAGCATTTAATCAGAAAGGCCACAGCTATGCAGAGACCACAGTTATCTTAATCTTCAATCAAAACTAGACACTTTGCTAATTTACATATTGAGTATTGAAATGGATTTGTGTTGGTGAAATTACTGTCTTGATCCTTAGTGCAAAAAAATGTTAGAATTGGCTAAATTAGTTAAACAAGTGGCATTTGAGATATGAAAATTGAGTAAATTTGAGATATGAAAATTGAGTTACCTTACATGAACCAGCAAGTCCTCAAGACACCTGCGATATGATTCCAGGCTCCATTTCAAAGGCTCATGGTCGTCTGCTGCCAATTATCAGGTAAAACTCTACCTTTGGACTTTGACTTGTCTTCCTATTGAAGTCTTAAATAGGATTTTCCTTGCTCATCTTGCTTCAAGTGAATCTTCCATTCAAGGTGTTTGCAGATCACCAAAAGTCTTCATGGAACTCACAGAATGGGTTGTTGGATGATTTGTGGGCCTGCTGGCTAAAACTGTTTGTAATGTTTGCACGTGTGGCAGAATTTGTCCTGCGACCTCGCTTTCCTTTAAAACCAGATTGTGGAGGGTTAGTTAACTATTACAGTACCGACGTTAGTAGCTACTACTACCTAGAAAAAGAACCTAATAGTTGCACATGCCCAACTGATTCAGGTGGCTTCAAAACCCCCTGTGTAGCCACAGGTTCACTGTGCCAGGGTGAATATCTGCTCTCACAGCACATTGCACGGGGTTGGATATATAACGCTTTTTCTGTATGTGTTCTATGGATGTGTAGCGAGGGTATACCATAAATCTCACTAGGCTACTCAGGAGACAAGAATGAAGAGAAGGGATTACATTGGCTCACTTTGTTGTTTTGGTGTATGGTGGAGAAAGTGAATATGGGTGTGATAGAGATGAAATCATATAGGCTAACTAGAACAAGACAGGGCCTCTCCAGGAATACCTGAATTAGACACCTGTCAGTGTGCAGGAGTGACCAAGCCCAAGAAAATTTTGCAAAACTAAATTGTTTGAAAAACGAAGGTAAGCACAGGAAGTACCAGGCTGTTGATTTGAAATGAGAAATAAAGGTCGTGTGGGCTAAATTTCTGGCATCAAGATGAGCTAGGAAAACTTTACTTAAGACTTCAGTAGAAAGACAAGTCAAAGTAAGAAAGTTACCAGGTGAACACAGGTGTTAAGTAGATGAACCAACAAATCACATGTTTAACAGTTAGATTATACTGTTTCAATTTATCTTTCTCTCCTCTGGGGACAATATTGACAATAGAGAGCAAAGTTAATGGCCAAGGCTCCCTCTCCACTGACAAGTTGTGATTGTGTTACAAGTCTGCCCTTTTCTGGAAAACTCAGACCTTAACTTTGGTCACCATCAAATCTTGCAGTCCTGTGTTCCTTGTATCATTTTAAGGTAACTTTTCATCATATTTTATGTGGACCCTTAGGGATGCGCTTCAATGTGGCATCTAGGTGGCATCCTCCAACCTTAGTAACAACAGCTTATAAATAACACCATCGTTGTCAAAAAACAAAAACAAAGACAAAACCACAACACTCATTTCCTCCACAAATAACTTGCTTTACTTTATACATTTTTGTGAGAAGCATGGTGATCTCAGTCACAAAGCTTGAGAAGATTTTTGAAGATAATCTGTTCGAAGCTACCTTTCTTTCTCAAATGTGAACACCTAAATTATCCTGTTGCTCATAGTTTTCAGAGGTCATTATCCTGAAAAGATCACATTAAGCTTTATGGGCCAATCAAAAGAAGCACCAACATTGTATTCCTACTCATAAGGAATCTTAAATTCAGATGGGAAAACGTATTCACAACTTTGCTCATTGCTACTTCATGCCTGCAGCTGCCATTACGGGGGGGAAATCGTGAAATAAGACTATAGAGATCAATGTGGGGTGGAATAAGGCAAGGAGATGTCTTGTAGAAAGTGAAGTGAATTGGATCTTGTAAGATATTTAGAATGGGTAAAGGAGGTGGGAAGAACCTTCTAGAATAGAGGCACAGCAAGAGGAAAGGCCGAAGATAGGAATGAACACAGTGAGAGGGAGAAAATGTAATGCAACGGGTGAGCTTGGAGCCAAGAGACTAGCCTACTCAGTGAGAGAGAAGAGAAATAATATGTCAGGTCTGTACATTCCTGATCTATTGAGACCTCAGGAAAATGTAGGGAGGGCAGTATTAATATCCCCACTTCCCTGAGGAGACTAAATTTCACACACAAGCCTTCCCCACAGCTAGGAGGTCCTGGAACAAAACTCTAGGAAAGAAATGCTCTTATTTCTCAAAAACAGTTAAGCACACTGCTCTGTCCTGCGAGGCAAAGGGACCCTGAAGTGACATCAAGCAAGGGTCACACACTGGAGAGCAGCCGCCTGTTCTCTATTTGACCCACAAGTTTTGGTTTTGTGGCCCCTCTGGATGTGCCATTTACTTCCTCGTGGACGTTGACCAATAAACTCAGTTTCAATTTCTCTTGTGGTCTGTTGTTGACCTGTGACTCGCCAACTGGCCCCCCGTGCTCCACAAGACAGATGTTAACTTAGCAAAATCCTAAAAACTCATTTTTGTCAACCTCTGGCCCCTTTGAACGTTTGCAAGCCCCGCCTTAAGAGAGTTCTTTTGGAAAAAATTATGGAAGGAAAACAAAGAGATAAAATCCCATACATGTTTCCCAAAAGGCTCTCTGTCCTCAGAAATCCCCTCCATCTCATGGAATTCCCAATTCTGTTTGGGACCCTGGGTGTAGAAGGGACCCAGTCTCTTGGCCGCATGTGGTCCTTTCCCTACATCACCGATCTGAAAATACCTGTCCCCAAACCACACTATTCTGACAGACTTCTGTGAAGACCATGCAAATGAGCTTTGATAGACTTACAAATCCAAGCTCTACAAATCCTAAATAGCCCATGTTTGTTACACTCACTCAGGCCCAAGCAGGGAGGCAAGAAGCTGCCAACATCAAGTCTTGATTACAAATCAAGTGGGCCAGAATCTCACTCGGGTCATGGAAACAGAAAATTCTGTGGTTAGAGGCTTGGTATGTCTGTCATCCCGGTGTTTTAATGCCGTTTTTACTCTCTGAATAGAAAAGTTGGTGATTTTTATTTTTGAGATTATACCAAATTGTTCCACCGATCTTAAAATCGATTTCAAAAGACATGAGATATTACATTTTATTCCTAAAGCAGGTGGTATAAAACGCAGAAATTACCATCCACAAGAGTTTCCTAAAAACTTTGAGTGTTCTAGTCGAATGTGTTTTTGTAAGGAGAACCATTAACTTTCTTTTCACGATTAAAAGGCCTATTTTAGCATCTAATCAAATCTGGTGCCGTGCAAGCTATTTTGCAGACAGAATTACTTGTGTCTGGGGTTGACAACAACTACAGAATCACTTGAAGTCTCATCCCATGATAAAAGAATAATTCCTTTTTTGAGTACCACCCAACATTTTTCATGTGGACAGGTATTCGTATAATTATAGCCTAAGAAAGGAATTTATTGACTGATTCACACATGTTTGAGATGAATAAATCTGTTTTATAATGAGATGCTAGTCATCCTCTGCTTCAAGACCCCTGACAGGCAGTAGAAGAGGCATCCTTCTTGGCTACTTCTGTGCACCTTGCCTTGACATCACTGTGACTGCAAGCCCTCAACTGTCCCCTGCTCCCTCCCTGGAAATGCAGCTCTACCACCAGGCTTCTCTCCTGCTAGCAGGGGCGAAATCTGTGCCATATTTAATGCTCAGCCATTCCCAAGAGTTGCCTTGGATTCTCTCCAGTGTTGAGTGCTAACATTTTCTTAAAATATGCTATCTGTCAAGCAAAATATGCGTTACTTCATTTTTATTTTAATCTTGCATTTTTAAACACAAAACATGTTAATTTCATCATGCGCTTGTTGGCATTTTCCGTTTTTCTTTTGTGGATGAATTGTCTTTCTCCCCTTTTTTCCTGGAACAGTTTCTTACTGATTTATATGTGATCTTTAACATTTAACATTTTCTGATGGATTTGTTGTTTCCTTTTATAATGTTTTGGATGCACACAATTTTTATGAAATCTATCATTTCTCTTTTAATTGTTTTCGTTACATTTATAATCAGGAAGTCTTTCTCCAGACTAAGATGAGTGATATGTATTCACCTGTGTGGTATTTTGCTTTTTAAATGTTAAATATTTATCTTAAATTCACTTGCCATTTTTATTTTGGTGTATTACATGTGAGGTAAAATCTATGTTATTATTGTTTTTTCAAATAGCTAATATCCTGGACACCATTTGTTGGATATGTCATCTTTTACCATGTAGTTGTGGTGAGTTTTTCATTGAATAACAAATTAAATTTATTTTAGGCTCTTTATTCCATTCCACTAATCTGTACTTCACAGTTTTAATTATTGTAGCTTTGTTATATGTTAATAATATGTAATATATTTATATTTAAAATAAACATTTTCCATTTTTTATCATGCAACATTTGCTAATGGTTATTTTAATCCATGCTGAATTTATGGTTTTCTTCCTTTGCGTTGTCCTGAACAGAGAATTATATTTTGTTGTTAATTTACTTACAAATTTCTGTTGCCAATATAAAGGAAATATGGGTGATTGTATAATTCTAGACTCACTTCTTTTCTCCCTCAGGCCCTGCAGATGTTAATCCACTTTTTTCTCAAATTCAGCATTAAAAGAATAATAAATGGAGGTCAACTGGAGTCTGACTGAATTAGTCATGGTTCTCGTTTCTACCTACAGACAGAGCAGGAACCCAGAGCATCGTTGAAGACCAGACTGCAATGGTTGGTTCCACAGGCAGCTCCACAGAGGTCCTATCCCAACTATTGTGTTTGTGCTTGCTGGTCTAAGCTGCCTCAATAGTCACCTAGAGTGAGGAAGCCAGGACTCCCCCTGCCCTCCATAACCCCACACTGCTACCATCAAGGTCACCAGTAAAGGAGGAAACCTAGGGATTTAGTCAGGGAAGGCTAACATGTGCTGCAGTAACAAACAACCCCAAAACCCAGAGGCTTCATGCTACATGAGTCCATTTCTTGATCCTCCACATCTCCTGTTTACTACAGAGGACAACTGTCTTCCTCATCAAGTAGATTCAGACTGCCTTCACCTTGCTTTAGTTTCCTCTCAACACAAGGCCTTCTTCGTGGTGGCCTCAGTGGTCATTGAGTGTGCTTACACTGGCAACTAGACACACCCATGTCACTCCTGCTTATGGCCACAAGACTCCCCATGTGGTGAGGAGGTGTGGAAGTATAATGCTCATGGGTACCCATGAGCCTTTAACTACAGCTCTGTTTCTGCTGACCATGCTGAATTTTGCAGCCAACAATGAACTGGAAAGTGGCTCAAGTAGATCTACCTGCTCATATTCCTGTAGATTTCTGTCAATTTGCCTTGAAGGTGATGGTAGATGATTCTATAAGGCAAGATGGAGATTATAAGATTCCTCACTCACAGAATGTCCCTTGGGCAAACTAACCTGGGCTCAAAGAGCTTATAGTTCTTAGTAAAATCTTCCTTTCTAATTGTATACACTCATGTGTACCTGTTTTATCCAAGGTTTAACCAAGGAAGTGACAGGAGATGATATGGAGGCATATATATATATATATATATATATATATATATATATATATATATCTCCTAGAACTGATTCTTTCCTATCAGGTCTTCCTATTTGTCAAGGGTCCTTTCTTCCTGATGGTATCCTTTCCATATTCATCTGCTGCNATGGAGGCATATATATATATATATATATATGTATATATATATATCTCCTAGAACTGATTCTTTCCTATCAAGTCTTCCTATTTGTCAAGGGTCCTTTCTTCCTGATGGTATCCTTTCCATATTCATCTGCTGCAGCCACTGCCACTAATATTCAATTCCATAAATTCTTAATTTCTCTTCTGTGATTATCTTGATTGAGCACAGATATCCCCTTGCCGAAGGCTGCCCTGAGCCATCTGTAGTGTGGCCTGTGTAGGGCCTGTACTGTGGTCATGTAGGGCATAGGGAATGAGGGGCTCTCTCCCAGATCTGTGTGGCTTAGCCCACTCTGGCCCCGAGATGCACATTTTATACATGGACCATGTAGTTGGCAGCTTCTAAGATGGTCCACATTGATCCTTATCTCCTGGCATTCTCTTTTATAATCCTCTCCTTTTAAGTATGTGAAGGATTCAATTACTTGCTTCCAGAGAATGGAATACATCAGAAGTGATCAAAAGCCTAATCACTTACAAGATTAAGTTACAAAAAAATGCTATCCATCATAAACGTTCTCTTGCCCAGTCACTGAGGGAAGTCAGCTGCCATGTTATGAACTATCCTATGGAAAGCCACATGTGGCAACGAACTGAGGGAGGCCACTAGCTAAGAACCAGCATGAAATTGAAGCCCACCAGGCACTGAATCCCACAAACTACCAAGTGAGTCAGTTTGGAAGTGGAGCCTTCCCCAGTCAAACCCTCAGATAAGACCACGACTCAGGCTGACACTGTGATGGCAGTCTTGTGAGAGACATTGAGTCAGGGGCACATGAAAACCAGATTCCTGACCATATAATATAACAATGTTCATTGTTTTAAGCCACCAAGTTTCAGAGTCATTTGTTACACTGCAGGACATAACTAAAAAAAGATCTACAGTCACACGAGGCATTTCACAAATACATCTCCTTCCATTTCGACTTCCCAACTCTTTCTTAAAGGTCCAAACAACCCCTCAGGCTAGTGAGCTCAGCCACTAGTCTTCCATTCTACTGCTTTCATTCTTTCTGTCAGGCTGGTACCTCTGTAGCATACAAACAAAGAAGCATACTTCTTCTGAGATATTAATTAATTAATTAATTAATTAATTAATTAATTTAAAAATAGACCTATGTTTTGACAAATGGGGCTGGGAAAACTGGATATCCACATGTGAAGAAATAACTTTGATTCTTTTTTTAATTTTATTTTTTAAAATTATTTTTTTTTCTCAGTGATCCAAGATTCATTGTTTATGCACCACACCCAGTGCTCCACGCAATACGTGCCCTCCTTAATACCCACCACCAGGCTCACCCATCCCCCCTCCTCCTCCCCTCCATAACCCTGACACTATGTACAAAAACTAACTCAAAATGGATTAAATGGCCAAATATCAGAGCTGAAACTATAAACTCTTAAAAATATGGGGGAAAAAAATTTATGACTTTAGATTTGGCAATTTCTTGTATATGGCACCAAAAAATAGGCAATAAAAGAAAAGAGGAGAGAAATTCATAAATTATATTTCTGATAAGAGGTTAATATCTGGAACATATGAAGAACTACAATTCAACAACAGCAATTTCAAAAACTTGACTAAAAAGGAGGCAAAGGGCTTGAATAGACATTTCTCAAATAAGACATGCACATGGCCAATAAGCACGTGTAAAGATGCTCAACTTCANACAATTCAACAACAGCAATTTCAAAAACTTGACTAAAAAGGAGGCAAAGGGCTTGAACAGACATTTCTCAAATAAGACATGCACATGGCCAATAAGCACGTGTAAAGATGCTCAACTTCACTAATCACTAGGTAAATGTCAATCAAAATCACAAAGAGACACCACCTTGCACCCATTGGGCTGGCTACCATCCAAAAAGAATCCCCCCAGAAAATAACAAGTGTTGATGAGGATGTGGAGAAAAGAAAACACTATGGGTGAGAATGTAGAATGGTGCAGCCACAGTGGAAACAGTATGGAGGTTCCCCAAAAATTAAAAATCGAATTACCATGTGATCCATCAATTCCACCCCTACATGTATATACATGCAATAGAACTGAAAGCAGGATCTCAAAGATCTATCTGTACCCCCATGTTTATACCAACATCATTCACAATAACCAAAAGGTAGAAGTGACCCAAGTGTCCCCAGTGAATGAATGGATAAATAAAATGTGGTATATATGTACAATGGAGTGTCGTGTCAGCAATTCTGACACACGCAACAAAATAGATGAACTTGGATGACATTATGCTAAGGGAAATAAACCAGTCACAAAAAGACACATACTGCATGGTACCACTTACATGAAGTACCTAGAGTAGTCAAATTCATAGACACAGAAAGTAGAATGATGATTGCCAGGAGATAAGGAAGGGAATGGGGAGATGTTGCTTACTGGGTAAAGAGTTTCAGTTTTGCAAGATGAAAAGAATTCTTGAGATTGGCTGAACAACAATGTGAACTACCTACAACTACTGAACTATATCCTTAAGAATGGTTAAATGGTACATTTTGTGTTTTGTGTATTTTATCACAGTTGAAAAAAATTTTAGTTGGATACCTGGAGGACAAATGGGGGTAGAGAGAATGGGAGGGGCAGGGGAGAACTGGAGAACTGCCTGATTCCATCACTGGAAGCCTCTGTTCCTACCAGGGCCCCATTCATTCCCTGAGTCCTGTGCAGCTGCAGTGCTACCTTTCCTGGAAACTTCCGGGGGGCGGGGGGAGGATACTGCAGACTGAGTCCACAGCTGTCAGCTAGCCATCATTTTAAGATCTCTCTTTTAAAAAATATGCATTCGGCATTTAACAAAAATACTCATGTCTGATATCTCGCTGGACCACACGATGGTACTGTGGAAGGAGTGGGAAAGAATGCGTATTTCTTTTAAAGCTTACGGTATGCCAGAGCGTTTGCATGCTCTTCTTTTTCACCTTGGCTCTTCTGATTCCAAACCTGGAGATCCACATCTTCCTCTTCCTAATTCCTCCCTGCTCATTTTAAGACGCAAACTGTGATTTAGAACAACAGCACAGGAACAGGAATATAATTTCCAGCGCTGTCCTTAGAGAGGACAGGCTTAATGTAAACCTTTTTTTTCCCCTTCAGGATCTCTGGGTGTGCGTGAGTGTGTGCGTGTGTGTGTGCGCACACGTGAGTCTTTTAGTTGCTTCTTATTTGCTCATTGGTGAAGGAGGGATCCCCACTCCTGGAGTTGGGGGATGGTTGAACACATGAAAACAACACTGGATTGATGAGAGAGACAACAGTTTTTTATTTACATATACTCACAATCCAGAGAGGGGAGCACCACAGGTGCCATGTTGGACCCCATGGAGTTTGAGCTCAGGAACAGACTGAACTGTGAGAGGCAGTCTTTGCAGCATCAAGAGGATGAGGTGCCTATGGAAACGTGTGCTTGGCTCATTTGCATAATTCCCTATGCTCGCAGAGAACTGAAACTCATAAGGAATAAGAAGGAACTGTGCCTGGTCCTTTGATGAGGAAATTTATTTAGGAAATATTCTTATCCATGGGAGCAAAATGAGGAGGAGAGTTTGTGATCAGATCTTTGAAGGCCCTCTAAATTTTACAAGATATCAAGGCAGTATATTACACCAAGCCTTATTTTGAGGGCTTCAACCACTAAGTGTGAGTGTGTGCCCATGTGTTGGAGTGAGGTTGGGGTGGAGATTTTGGGGAAATGGAGGACACTGGAGAAAAGAAGGGGCCACACATGTTCCCTTACTTCTCATACTCGACCAGTGCTCCTCAAAGTGTGGTCCACAGACCAGCGCTGGTCCATAAACCACCTGTCACCCATCTGCAACTGAGACAGATACAAAAATCCAGAGTAAGTATTTAGATACGTGGATGGCAATTTGACACAGGTCCAACAGTGTTGCAGGGCTGCAGGGTTCTTGTCTCACGGAGCTGAAGAATGAATCTCCTGGACAAAAGGGTGAAGTGAAGAGAAAGTTTATTAAGTAAAGGTGAGAACAGAGAGGAAAGAAAAGGTGCTCTCTACAGTGAAAGCAGTCCCAAATGGGTTACCACTGAGGACTTCTATGGTCCTTTTTTTTTTTTAATAGGAAACTGACCAGGGACCTTAGTAAATTTCTTGTCAATATCACCATGGATTTGTGACTATCATGTCTATATTTAGAACAGACATGGTGGGCTTAAAACTATCATGAGAAGGAACAAGATGTTCTTATAAATATCCTGAGCGTTTCTCCACATCGGAGGTTTCCGCCAGCCTGGTCATGTAGACCCCGCCTGACCCTGGTCTCATTGCCTCCTACCTGTCTCTCCCTACCTAGCCTCACCTGTCCCTTGCTCAACAGTACATAGTTCTAGGCACAAAGCATGTGTACCACAATGGGCATGGTTTTACACCAAGGAATACTCAAGCGTTTTACCAACCAAGTTAGAAACTGGGGAATGTTGGTCGAGAGGAGTCTTATTTCATTAATGGTTAATTCTGCTCCTGTGCTCTTATCCCCATTCCAATTAAGTATAAAATACACATTTCAAGATTTGATGCCAAACCATAAAGGCTAGAGACAAGCCTTGCCACCCAGCAGTAAATACTGAGGGAAAGATTTAATGTAACCGGCAGCATATGGCAGGGCTGATGATTTCTCATAAACTACATGGACTAATTTAGAAAGCAAAAAAAGAAAAAAAAAAGGCAGAGAAGCCTTCAAGGAAGTAATAACCCAGAGGTAAAAAATATTGATTAGGGAAAAATATTATCTTAATCAAAATATGTCTTTTAGCTAGAAGTTGTTTGAGCTCCAGAAAGAGAAAACAAAGTATGTTTCTAAGATGTACATTTTTCCTTGTGGTTTTTGTTGAATAATGAGCAAGGCCATCAGTCTTTTTGAAGTCTTTGCCGTGTAAATCAAAATAAAGGCTTTAATAATTCTACAGGAAACCTTATTTACTAGTTGGATAAAAAGGAAACAATATTAATTATTTTAAAAATATTTCAATATGTACCTGTGACTTTTGGTATTTCTTGATGATATACCCAGATAAATTTCGCACAACTTGCCACATACTATATTTTCTTTTAATGAGAGCTTTTTACTTCTGATCTTTTTCATCTGTCTTCAGAGGCAAATGATTCAAAATAACTTGTTTCTGTCAGCATTTGGCTACTGTTCAGGCAACTTCTTTTTAATCTCCTTCCCAGTTTAAGCTTGATCTTTTAAACATTATGATCAGACAATATTTGAATATGTCACACGTGCTTTTATTTTTAGGGATTTTATAAATTCAAGCCGAATCTGAATCTAAGTAGATAAGAGCTACTTCAAATCCTAACACTTCTCCAGTTTTTCCTTAATCTTATAATGTATGGCTGTCCTCCAAATTTCATATACCAAAATGTCTTTATTATTTCCATTTGCCATTTGAACGCCAAGGAGTTTATTTGTGGCAGAAACTGTCAGTGGGAACGCATGATCCCATTCTGCATTCCATTCATGGAGAAGCCAAGAGTCAATGCTTAGTGATGTGCTAAAGAGCAACAAGGAAAAGCAAAATTAGAACGTATTTTCTCCACTGCTCACTCTGTTTCTATGTACATAAAGTAAGCAGTTGATAAATTATCCAATAAACTTAGTCATTATAGCTGAGAAAATTCAGGTGTAATTGATAGATCAATGACCGAGATCCTTCAGGGACCCAATCCCCCAAACCTCAATCCCACCTCGTGTATAAATACTGCCTCTCCCCAAGGCCCCCTTCACTGACCGATGCATTTCCTCCCTTTGCTTCTGAACATATTTGCAAAACCTTTGTGTGTGAGAGGACTATAGTCTTTACTTTTGCGTCGAAAGTAGAGACAAATAAAACTGAAGATCGTTTGGAAACAAATCTTGTTTTCCCTTCATCCAAATATGCACTGAGCACCCCCTGTTGGCTGCCTAGCGGCCAGCAGGTTACAAGCACTGCCTCACTTGTCATCAATGCACAAAGAAGGAAGCAAACCAAAAAGGCCATGGTCATTTGGACTCTTGTATCAAAAGCGGGGGGAGGGAAAATCAATATTTGCTTAATAGAAAAGGAAAACATTGATAGGGAAGGAAGTTTTATTCTCAAGATTTTAATAGGGTGCTTCAATGCTAGGGAGGGAAAAATCCTCTTATTTCTTCTTTTCTTTCTTAAGCTTAAACTATATTCACTCTCAATGTTAAATGAGTATGTTTCTGAAAAGAACAGTGGGCAGAAAACCTAACAAATATATTTGTTTTTGCTCAGGCCACGTCTGACTTTACAGGTTGTGTCTTTCCTCTATTCCGTGCACATCAAGAAATCTACCGTAAATCCCAGATTTCCCCTCATATTTTCAAGCAGGACCACCTGTGTACTGAAGGGAGGAAAATGGTGAGAAGACTAATACATAAGCATATATATGTATTTTCATTCTGATATCCTAAGGATTGAGTCAATAAAAATAGATTTCCTTTCTATTTATCATAAATGTGCTTCTAGCCCCTTCAAGCCTACCTGCTAAAATCTGATTTTATTCATCTACAGAGAAGCATAGATTTTACTTTAAAATTCTGTTTTAAAAGAACAATAATGGGTTACTCTTAACAATAGGTATTTTGACAATCTTGCCAATAGAGGAATAGGATGATTTTTTCTCCACAAAAACCTCTTCTCTTAGGAAGCATAAATATTCATTCTTTTATTGTCAATTACATCTCTCTCTAATTATAAATTTTAAATATATGATTAGTGAGTAACATCAAACTAAGAATCAAGGGACATGGGTTCTAATCTTGGCTTTACCACTTTCTATCCCGAGGACCGTGCAGGCAGTTTAACACCACTGAGTTTCAATTTCTTCATTTGAGAAATGGAAGTCATTAACCTGATCATTAATTCAAGTCACATGAGATGCCATCTACCAGAGATATTGTCAGGTGCTTAGTTCTGGAGCCATGTGGGTGAGGGAGTTATAATGATAAGCTTGTATTGAGCTTCTGCTGTGTCCCAATCACTGTGACCATCATTGACTCGACTTACAGGAACCCATAGGAGCTCAGTTCTGGAACCAAACAGACTTGGTCCCAAACCCATCTGTGTTATTTTCCATACAAGTAATCTTGGAGAAACTAGTTAATATATCTGAGACTCAGTGTCCTTATACAGGAACACTGAGCCTTTTTTCCAAAGTCGCACAGATGGAAATGGCTGAGACAGGATTATAAGGCAATCATGCCCTGCAGGACCACTGCCTAGAAGGGAATTGGTCACAACTAAGACACTGTGGTGCTCTTAGACTTTGTTCCTTTATTTTTCATTCTGCTACCTGAAGGGCCCCGAATATCATGCTAAAAAGTTTAGACTTTATCTTGTCATTAAAGGGAAGTTTGTGGACTATTTTGAGTAGGAAGTAAATCATGATCATGATTTATTCACCAGGATGTTGAGAAAATTCGAGAAGCCTCTATATGTGAATGGAATACATTTGTGTAAGTAATTATGGTTCTATTTATTACAGATGATTGTGTAGAGGAAAAACCCACACATTATTTCTCACCCTGATGTTGGACTATGTGCGCTAACAGATATCCTATGGGAATAAAGTAAGCCCACTCCCCTATAGTTGAGAGACATTTTCCCGGAGAGGAGGAAACTTGCTTGGTGTAAATCATACTGGAAAGCGTATTCCAGGACAGGAAATTCGAAATTGGGAACTGAGCCTTAATGAGGGGCCGGAGGCAAAATCTTCCTGTCTCGAGTCATTTCTTCTGAATTCAAAGAAAATGTGAGAAAAATGTGTACATTGATGTGGGGAGAAAATGGCCCCTGCCAAGGGAGGCAGCCAAGCCTGGGCAGCCAGTCCTTCCCACCTGAAAACTGTCTCTCCTATGCCAACCTTGGAACATAACGCTATGATGAAGTTGCTGCCATACATATGAAGAGCATAAATGGGGTTAATTTTATTGTCTTAAAGAGAGGCAACCTTTATAGTGTTACTCTAAGGCAAATGTAAATCAACAATGGCACTTAAGTTCCCTATCTAATCCTTGACAATCAGTAGAAATATGTCACATCTAATAGGACATCTAACTAATTTATTGTCAAAATGCAACAGGGCTTTGTTAAACGTGGGCTGTAATTCCTAGTGTCCGTAGTTCCTGACTCCTGAGTTTTTCCCTTTACTGTTTTTTTGTTTTGTTTTGTTTTGTTTTTTTGTAGCTTTAACTAGATACTGGGTTTTGGGGTTTTTTTGTTCTTGTTTTGGTTTGGTTTGGTTTGGTTTTTTGTAGCTTTAACTAGCTGAGTTTTTCCCCTTAAAGTCCATTTTGGGGCTGGGAGCCAGGAGGGGGTGAACTGAGCTTATTTTGAAAGGTTGGCGTGCAGTGACTCTAGCTTTTCTAAATCCGGGGCATGGGTTCATGAAAGGCTTATGATCCATCAAAATACCTTCTCTGAACCTATGGAATGAAAAGAATGTAGAACTGTTGTTCCCCGAAATGCTTTGCCTGTTCCTCAGATGTGGTCCACTCAGTTATTAACTTACTCTGTAGTGCAGCCACCCAATTAGAATGTTCTACTTATAAGTGTAGGTCTTTGGGATGCCACCTAATCTTTTCAAAATCGTACATCTTCCATTTCTGAAAAACTCCTTTCCCCCATGTATTAGGAAGGCGGTTGGCTCCCTTATGAGGCACAGCCTCCTCCTCCAGGAGAGTCTCTGGGCTCCATTTTGACTATCGTGGCGAGGGACTGGCTGGTGGGGGGGGGGTAATTCCTTGAAACCTGCGGATAGACTCTCCACCCTGGAAGAGGCTCTCATCTCGAAATAGATCCCTTTAGTAAGGCTCACTGATGAGAAGCACAGGGGGAAAAACCACCACAAAGCCAGGGACTTAAGCAGTCTCTTTCAAGCACCACTTAATGGCGTGGAGCGGAGTGCAGAGCTCAGGATTCAGACATGGGAGCTTGGTGGCTTCTTAATCAAGAGCTGCCCAAGGGTGGGCGCTGGGTTGGCGTCACTTATTGAAGGAGTCCGGGGAGGAAGAGAGGAAATAGGGAGGGCAGGCTATTTCTGTGAAGAGGACACAAGTGACACGGCGCTGGAGTGGAGCTAGTCCTTGGGAGGCCGTCGGCGGGCAGGCTGTCACGAGGAGCCAGACCCCGCGCAAAGCCCTTGCGTCACGCGGAAGTGGCGCCATGCTCTTCCGTCAGTTAATCAGCAGAGGTGGGAACGCGATCCATGGAAGGTTCACGCATGCACTCATTTACTCTGGGCTTTTCAACCTGTAATGAATGTCAAATTTCTCCCCTCGGGAAATAGAGGAAACCTCCTTTATTGAACTTTACCGTGGATGGCTTAACTGAAAGGAAGAGTGTGACAAGGCAGGGTAGTTTTTGACACCCACCCCCCAAAAAAAAGAAAAAGGGGGGAAATCATCTAATGATAGAATGAAGAGGCCTTGGGAGGCCACCCAGGAGGGACCCCCTTTCTGTCAACACTTTCAGTGGGATCAGTTACACACATTTCTGCATTCACCCCCTACCGGTTGCTGTGGGCAACATGAGGATAGGGAAATCTGTATTGTTCATCTTTATATTCCAGCACTGGGCTTAATTAACACTCGTTAACATTTGCTGAGAAGCCATGCAACAAAAATGTGTAAAATAGTTTAGTACTGATTGACTGAACCCCTGTTCAGCACAACATAAAATATTCAAGTGTGATGGTGATGGTGGAGTAATGGTGTGTGTTGGGGGTGGGAGGCTTAGGGGGTCCGCTCAGGGTTGTTTTTTTGTTTTTTGTTTATTACTGCCTGACTCTGGAGAGAGTTCAGGCTTGTAAGAAATTGCTTCATCCAAGTTCACATGCAGTGGGTCTTCCTTTCTCCTCAAATATCCCTCTGTATCCAGGCCCACTCTCCATTTCAGGGGGCTTTGGTGGATCGGGGTGGGGGTTGTCCACCCAGCATTAGCGGGATCATTACATAGGGACAGAGAAAGACAGTTTTCCAACCCGACACTCAGCAGGTCATATAGTAACTTCTGGGGAAGACAGATTCTCATGAACCCTCCATGCAAGAACAACTGACAAAACTCAGCACAGGGACTGTGTAGTCTTCACCTAAATGCAACCAGCAAGTCCCCCAAGGATTGGTGTTGGCCCCTATTCACAGGACCAGATGCTGGAGCAGAACTGGGTGGCTTTCCCTAGGGCGTCTCCCAACTCTCCCTCACGTTCTGTCCCCTTTATCTGTCATTTGCCTCAGCCTGGGAATGCCTTCTGGTGTTATAGCTAGAAAGCCTTTTGTCTTACTCATCACACCTTTTTCATGTTCTCCTGAAGCTTAAACAACTGAAAGTGAAAAGCCCAGACTTTGTGTTTCTGGGGTGTCATCCCTTTTCTGAGGAAATGAATAAAGAATGCCAAGCTGGCTGAATGGGGGGAGGGAGACAAAGGCTAGAAGAACTTGTGGGGGAAGGATGTATGATTTAATATTGAAAATATTCTTAAATATATTATCCTGCTATGTAAGTCACCAGACAGGCCATTCCTCGATGGACGTAGAAGGGAGGCAGAGAATAGCTTTTATGAATATTTCCAACATGGTCACAGGCCTGTGGTGTTCGCATTCACATCACAAATATTAAGCCTTCTGTATCCATCTGCTTAACCATGCTATCAAGACCCTTCCACTGGGCAAGTGAGAAAATTCCACTCAAACCAGCTTAAAGAAAAAGGAAACAAGATTGTCTCATATACCTGGGAAACACAAGATAAATTTAGAATTCTTCACAGCTTGATCCAGTCCCTCAAACATTGCTTCCATGGCGCGCACTCTCTCTCTCTCTCTCTCTCACCACCCCTCAACAAAGCTTGGCTCTACTCTTCAATCAAGCTTTCTCCATACAAGCAAGATAAAGATGGCTGCGACTGACTATACCCACCTCATCAAAGCTGGGCAGCCCCAGAAGATAGAGACCGTCTTCCACATTCATTCTAGCAGAGACGTTTTGATCAGTGCACCCGGGGTTAAACATCCTTACATGGGAGGATTGTGTGTCCAGGAGGAAATGTGTTATAATTGACCCGACTTAGTCACATGTTCACCTCAAAGACCAAACATGTGAACAAGCCACTGTGACAGTCCCACACAGATCACCTAAAAATCAAAGGACGAAAGGATGGAGAAATGTTCCAGAAAGTCCACCTTACTTGCCTTGCTATTTTCTTATTGTCAAAAATTATAAGGCAGTGCTTTTTAATTGCAGATAATGAAATCAATTTAATGGGTAGTAAACAGAATATTGTAGGACAGCATAGGGTTGGATAGAATAAAAAAAGTCAATGCCAGTGTGAACCACGTATACCAACGATCAATATTGTTTATAGAAATTTTGTTTCAATTGAGTGTGTGCATGTATATATATTCTCTTTCTTGATGTGTGTGTGTGTGTGTATGTATGACCAGTTTCTCACTGTGAGATGCAGTAAGTAAAACAAAACAAAACAAAAGAAAACCCAAAATAAACAAAAACCTTTAAGATGCACTGAATGAATCCATCTAGCAGTGAGACTTTCAAGCACATTCTTAACTTTTTGAAAGATGAAAATTAAGTGTGCTCAGCACTTAGAAAGATTAAGTTCTCCCATTAAGAAACAAAATTTGTCTTCCATATTTAATGACTTTATGGCAATATGTTTCTAAATGCTTCAGCCGTGAAAGCAATAAAGCAAAAACAATTCCTATTGGCCTAGCAATACGTGCCCACGGTTTGAATGTTCCAGACTTGGAACTGTAAACTCAGCAAATAGATCCAGAACAAAAATCTGCAAAGATTCAAGAAAACTGGGTTGCCTGGGTGGCCCAGTTGGTTAAGCATCTGCATTTGGCTTGGGTCATGATCCCGGGGTCCTGGGATCGAGCCCCACATCGGGCTCCCTACTTGGTGGGGAGTCTGCTTCTCCCTCTACTTCTCTCCTACCCCCCCACTTGTGCTCTCTCTCTTTCTCACTCTCTCTCAAGTATATAAATACAATCTAAAAAAAAAATCAGGAAAACTAAGCTAAGGTTCCAAGAGTCAGAGGTTGTTTTGAGAGCTAAGTTATTTTAGAAGTTATTTTGTAACTTCCTGGGTGGAAGATATAAAGTAAAATATCAAGTTGTTTTCATCATCAAGTGATAGCCTGGAAGGGCCTGAAAAGTTATTGTAGGCAATATTAGCCACTGAAAGAAACTTACTCAACTCAGAATCAAAGCAAACAGTCATATGTTTATGGAATAATAACCTAGTGGCTTGAAAGAGCTCTAGTTTGCAAGAGTCCCTAATTCACTTGCTTAGAACAGAAGCACCACTCTCTGTCTGCAAAAGCTGTTAGAGATTCATGATAAACAGGCATAGATAAACTGGCAGCCCAAGCTGCCTAAAATTCTAGGAAATTTGCTGCAAATACAACCTAGAAATAGAAAGCATATTTCCTTGAGAAAAGATTATTAATAGACAGTTTTTCTTACTGTTGTTAGCGCAATAGCAATGAGTGATAGTTCTGAAGCCAGGGGCTGCAGCGGTCAAGTATGTTGGTGGGGTAAGGAGACAGTGGACAAGGAGGTTCTTCCAGATAGAAAATGACCCAATGGAAGGCCCAGAAATTGGAAAGAGTGGGACACATAAGGCGCTCCAAGTGATTCCATGTATATGACCAGAGAAGACAGTGAAAGAGGAGGGGCGTATGGGGCTGGAGAGATGGGGAATACAAAGCCACTGGATTTTTTTCTCCCCAGAGCAATGGAGAGCCAGTGAAAGGTTTGAAGCAGAGGAGCTTTCCCATTATGTCTCCTTCCTAAAGTATCACTGTAGCGGCAACGGGAATAAGGAAGTAGACAGGAATGGAGGCAGAGAGACCAGTGGAGGGGTTATAATAATCTAGGGGAAGCTCGATGGGGACGCCAACTGGGAAAGACACCGGGGATAAGCAGAAGGGCACAGAGAGAGGTGTTCACAGGACAAATGAGCAGAACTTGGTACTTGTTGGGGTCTGGCGCTGAGCGAAGGAGACACCGCAGCAAAGATATCTCTCTCTGTGACAGGGCAACTGCACGTAGAATGGGGTCAATCATCAAGAAAAGACCTGGGAGGAGGAGGTATTAGAGAACAGGTGATGGATTAGGATATATCCTCAAAAGGAGGACAGGAAGAGACAAAAACTTAGTAATTAACTGTATCGGGCAACAACCATCAATCTGAGTCTCTATAAAATTAATCCAACAGGTGATGAGTCTTAGGTAGAACTGTCCCCTAATCTTTGGGTTCATGTGTCTACCCCTAATAAGGGCTAACTGGGTTTTTTTTTAAAGATTTTATTTATTTATTTGACACAGAGAGAGATCAGATCGCAAGTATGCAGAGAGGCAGGCAGAGAGAGAGGAGGAAGCAGGCTCCCTGCTGAGCAGAGAGCCCGATGCAGGGCTCCATCCCAGGACCCTGAGATCATGACCTGAGCCGAAGGCAGAGGCTTTAACCCACTGAACCACCCAGGCGCCCCAAGGCTAATTGTTAAATGAATGGATGCCATCTGTGTAAAATGAGCGACAAAACTCTGCCTTTTGATCAATCCTCAAAACAAGTTACATAGTAATATTATACTATTAATATTTCTGAAAGGGAAATGGGGAACTTAGACACATTTCAGGGGTGAAAGAATCTGGTAGAAGGCTCAGAAACAAACTTCTAGAGGCTCCAGAACAAGCAGCTTCCCCATATAATCCTATGAATAGGCTGAACAAAAACCCTCCCAGAAACCTTCCAGCAATAAACAATGTGAGAAGCATTTAAACACACTTCACTCTGACAGCATCAGCTACCTGTCACTAGATTTAGAATATTATACATGCCACCGTCTGGTGCATGGAGTGAGGAATAGCTTCCCGACCCCAAAAGTGAGGGCGGTGCCAAGGGAGGAAACAATGACCCTTTGTTTTGCAATAATCCACATCCTGTTAAGGGAGGGAGAGAGTTTTGTGGTTGAAATGGCTGTTATCTGTAAGGGAGTACAGATCTTACATGGATATGGGAGTCACGCCGGCATGACCTCTAAGAGTTTCAATGAGGCTGCCCCAATTTGTGGAATGCAGACCATGCAAACACAGGAAAAAGCCACCACTGTGAGATGAAATGACTCTTTGGGTTGTAGATGCACCCACGGCATTGATTTCCTGGCCCTTGGCAGCACTGGGGCTCTTAGAGCATTCCGTATCATTGTCACCAGCTAATCCTTTCACAGGTATGAAATGACATTGAAATAATACTATGTTTGCAAAGACTATCATTATTAGAGTCTGAATATTTGCTTCCATTCTGCAGCTTAGCAGAAAAGAAGTATTTTAGATAATATTTACAAATTGTGGACCAGAGTGCAAATTTAGCAATACTTCAAATCATTAGAAAGAGAAAGAACTGTTAATTAATTTTAGGTTGTTTGTGGAAGAGGGAAGACTTCCAAGCATTGCAAGGTGGAAATTCAAAGAAGGTAGAAATTCAATGCTCTGAGAGTAGACTATAGTATTATTAGTTAGGAAGTGTTTTATTGCAAAAAGGTACATCTAGGTCTTGGTTGTTCAGCACTTTACTCCTTTCTACCAACAGGAAGGAGACTTCTTGCCAACCACATGCCACTTAAACAAAAAGGAGGTGCGTTATTTTTAATTCAAAGTATGTTGTTACAGTAAGAGTACTCTTGTGCCAATTGCAGGTAGGTTTTCGAATGATTGGCTGCCTGGTTGGCCTCAAGATTTTCCTGAACACTCTCTCCTTCATCATCACACCACCTCTAGATCAACCAAGAATGGACACGGAAGACTAATATCCTGCATCTATTTCCTGAACCAGATAATTGATCCAGTATCTTTGAGGGGCTCAATATTATAATTTCTCTTGAACTTGAAATTGCCTCTCAAAATGGCTCTGGGCCTGATATCCATGTTCATCTGCGACTACTCACTCATCTGATATCAAGCTAAGAAGGCATAGTAAAAATCACTTACTGGGTGAAATTCAGCTAGCATTGGAACAATAGCATAGAGGCACCTGGATGGCTCAGTTGGTTAAGCGACTGCCTTCTGCTCAGGTCATGATCCTGGAGTCCTGGGATCAAGCCCCACATCGGGCTCCCTGTTCAGTGGGGAATCTGTTTCTCCCTCTGCCCCTCCCCCTCTCGTGCTCTCTCTCTCATTCTCTCTCTTTCAAAAAAATTAATAAGATCTTAAATTTTAAAAAAGAACAGTAGCATAGTCCTTGCAAATGAGGGAATACAGCAAGATGAGCTGGAAGTGGCAATTGAATGTACCATCCAAAGATCAGGGAATTCGGGCCTGTCTCTATTCTGATTCCCTCCCTTAATCCATTAGGGCTGAGAATCAAGACTGGTATCCTGGGGTACCAAAGCTGTCTTACGAGAGCAAAAAAGCAGAAAAGATATGATATAAAGATTGCTTAGAGGAGAAAGCCCGTGTGTGTGTGTGTGTGTGTGTGTGTGTGTGTGTGTGTGCGCGCGCGCGCGCTCATATCAGTTAGAGATACTCTGACTGTAAACATCAGAAAACTAATTTGAACTTGTTTCAACAACAACAAAAAATTCCTGGGATATTTCACAGAATCAGGAAATAGTTTGACCTCTTTCAGTCTTAATTCCAAAAATTCTAGGAAAGGGTGAAAGATCAATAAACTGAATCTAGTAAGTATAAGGACTTTGCAGGTACCTATGGGCCAGGGACATGGGGTGGTAGGGAAGCCAATCCCAGGAAAGGGTGCTGGACAGACAGTCCAATAAATGTCTACTTCACCTATTATTGATACTTAAGATAGGCTTTTTCTGCCATTAGGACAAACAGACCAGAGATAGGAGAAAACCAGGGTCAGACTTGGTAGAGAGAGTCTGTCCCATCATCTGTATCAACAGAGGGTGCGGCATGGTCTTCTTCTCCATGGCCAATCCTATCATAATAACTTTTCCCTTTCGTCCTTTCCACTCACCTGCACAATAGACAGGCATTGAAGCACACTGAAAAAAAAGAGGCAGGGTCTGCCATATGGAATAAGGGAAAAGGGGTAGGAGCTGGTTTATGGGGATGGCAAGGCCAGAACCTCCCAGTTTGAAGCAGGATCTGCAGGAACCAGAGCGAGGGACAGGCACAGAGGGAGAGGCACTTCAGAAGGCCTTGGGAGGCAGTTGGTAGGGAGTTGGGGTTGTTGTCGGTGGGGTTCTTTTGTTACCCTCCAGGCACTTAGGTCAAAGAAGAAGTTCACCAAAAATCAGCTAGGAACATCAGGCCTAGCTGCTGCATATGGTGAGGACCAAGGCAACGATTTTTCTCCAGTAGCTGTCAAACCAGCTGGAAATACACACAGAGGTCTAACAGGGATTATCCGAAGATGCAGGTCTGGCTTCTCTTTAGTGTGCAATGTGATGTTAACTTTTATTTTGTGAAACTTCTTCTTCCTTGGTATTTTCCTTGGTATGGTCTCTTTTTGAGGGGATTTCCCCAGTGGTGCTTAAAGTCATTCCTCTCCTTAAAGGGACAATCAAAAAGCCTTAAACTTCATTTCTGGGTCAGGAGCTGGTGGCTAAGGCTGTGCTGTCATGTGATAACAATGCCAGAAATGGTGGATAAATTCCTTGGTTATCACATTCCAATAAATGACCAGAGTACAGCAGGAACACANGCCTTAAACTTCATTTCTGGGTCAGGGGCTGGTGGCTAAGGCTGTGCTGTCATGTGATAACAATGCCAGAAATGGTGGATAAATTCCTTGGTTATCACATTCCAATAAATGACCAGAGTACAGCAGGAACACAGTGAGGTAAACAAAAACAAACACAAAAACAAAAAAACCCTGGGGTGATTAAGTTTGGTTTTCTTCATGAATCAATATTCAGAGTAAATATAAAACTATTAAATCAGCATATCATGGTTTTTTTTTTATTTAATTCCTGGGACTGCAATGGTGGTGTTTTCTGTCATTCGTAACATACAGATTCAGCAGTACTGTGGATGAGTTTTCTAACTAAGAAACACATTACTATTAAGTTTCAATGAATTAATATGCCAGTTATGTTACATTTTGAAACGTGGTTGGGGACTGTCATTGCTTTCACCTGAGACAGTAGAAACTTCTTCCTCTTCCTTTTCTCTCGTCTTGTTCTTTTTCAATGTTTAATGTCTTTGTGTTTGAAGGATGCGAGATATAAGGAAGAGAAAGGGTCTTGCTCCACAAACATACCTTGAAATTGGTTTCTTGCTGAAAAATGGACCTTGTTTCACAAATGATATTTGGATCCAATGGCAGGATGTGTTTAAGTATTTTGTTTCAAAATTTTGATTGAAAATGAAAGATTCTCTATAAAATAATACATTTCCTTGGCACAGCTAAACACCTGGATTCTGGACAGATTGAATTCATGCTTTAAGTTAAAAAATTAGTTTTGTGCTTTTCTGTCAAAAATATGAAAGAAGTTCAGTAAGTGGATTGCACATAAGCAGTCTATGTCTGGGGAAAATCCAAACAGATGGTCTTTGAAATATTTCTTAGTAAGACATAAAATAGGAAATCCGAAGGATGAATAAAGGACTTCATAAATTATTCAAAATTGTCACATTAAAGTATTCAAAATTGTTTTTAAGGCATTTCCTGATATTTCCAAAGAACTTTTATGACAACTTCAAGGGACCACTGACCAAGCCATTCCATTTCTAAACAGTTTTTTAAGGAAATGTTTATAAAGTGGACAAATGCTCAAAGGAACAATGTTTATCACAATATCATTTATAATAGTGAAAATTGAAAGCAACCCACATATTCAAAAGTAAGGGATTGGCTACATAAGTTATGATAATCAACTCAATAGAAGAGTATACAAGCACCGACAATTCTGTAGCCCCATATTTATTTAAGTGGAATTACATTTTTGACATATTAATAAATCTAAAAAATGTGCCACAGAACTGTAAATGACAATCCAAATTATGTTTAAAATTCACACATAGGTATTCCTATGTAGAAAATCTGGAAAAATATTCCCCCAAAATATTGCAATGAACGTACATACTCTTTCCATACGTTACTTAGTTACATTTGACAGTTCTCTTACATATTACCATTTTTTTTAAATTAATCTTCACTATTCTCTTTAGAAATCCATATATGTGAAGTCGTAACATACATAAAGTGATGATCATTTATGGGAAGTTACCATGGAAAGAGTCACCACTGGGATTTTCCACTCTCACAATGGGTAAGATTCTATTCTATGTTCTCTGTAAATCGTACAGAAAATGACATTTTCTTTAAAAAAACTTTTAAAAATATTTACTTATTTTAGGGAGAGAGAGTGTGTGTGTGTGTGCTTGAGCTGGGAGGAAGGCCAGAGGGAAAGAGAGAGAGAATCCTCAAGCAAACATTCCCTGGAGAGCAGAGCCCTACTCCGGGCTTGATCTCACGACTCTGAGATCATGATCTGAGCCAAAATCAGGAGTCTGCCATGTAACTGACTGAGTTACCCAGGTGCCCCCTCCTAAAAGACCTTTTTTAGAGCAGTTTTAGGTTCACAATAAAGTTGAAAGAAAGCTCTAGAGATTTCCCATACGTGCCCTGTCCCCCACATATGCGTAACCTCCCCAACTCTCAACTTCCCCCAGAGTGGTACATTTGTTTCAATGGATGAACGTGCACTGACACATCATTATCACCCAAAGCCCATAGTTTACATTACAGTTCCCTCTGGATGTTCATTCTGCGGGATTGGACAATTGTATAATGACATACTTTCAACATTATGATATCATCAGAGTATATTCGCTGCCCTAAAAATCCTCTGTGCTCTTCCTATCTATTCTAAACTCCTCTTGACCACCCCCAGCTCCTCACTCCTAGCAATCCCTGATCGATTTACTGTCTCCATAATCTTGCAGACATTTATGACATTTTTCCAGAATGTCATTTAGTTGGAATCATACAGTATGTAAACTTTTCAGATTCATTTCTTTCACTTGACTTTGTTCCATGTCTTTTCATTTATTGATAGCTCATTTCTGTTTAGTGCTGAATAATATCCTGTTGTCTGGACATACAATTTATTTATATACACTAAATAAACTGGGCATACAGTTTATTTATTTATTCATCTAGTGAAAGACATCTTGTTTGCTGCCAAGTTTTGCCAATTGTAAATAAAGCTGCTATGAACAGGTCTGTGTGTAGGTTTTTGTGTGGACATGTGTTTTCTACTTTTTTGGATAAATACCAAGGTGCATGATTCCTAGGTTGTATAGTAAGAGTGTTTTGTTTTGTAAAAAACCGACAAACTGTCTTCTAAAGTGGCTGCACCCTTTAGCATTCCTATCAGCAATATACGGCACATCCTTGCCAGCATTTGGTACTGTGAATGTTCCAGATTTTGGACATTCTAATCGGTGTGTGGTGGTGTATGTCATTGTTGTTTTAATTTGCATTTCCCTGATGACATGTGATGTGGAGCATCTTTTCATATGTTTATTTGCTATCCGTTTATCTTTTTTGGTGAGGTATCTGTTAAGGTCTTTGGCTCGTGTTTTAATTGTTTTTTTTTGTTGTTTGTTTTCTTCCTGTTGAGTTTTAAGAGTTCTTTGTGTATTTTGGAAACAGTCATTTATCTGGTAAGTCTTTTGCAAATATTTTCCCCCAATCTATGTTTTGTCTTCTCACTCTCTTGACATTGTCAAGAGCAGAAGTTCTACATTTTAATAAAATCTAACTTATCTTCAATTTCTCTCATGGATCCTGTCTTTGGTGGGTATCAAAAAGGCATTACCATACCCAAAGTCATCCAGGTTTTCTCCTGTATTGTCTTTTAGGAGTTTTACATTTTTGCATTTTACATTGAGGTCTATGATCCATTTTGAGTTAATTTTTGTGAGGTGTGTAAGGTCTGTGTCTAGATTCCTTTTTTTTTTTTTTTACATGTGAATAGCTTCCTGGGTCTTCCAGCATCATTTGTTGAAGAGCCTATCTTTGCTCCATTGTATTGCCTTTGCTCCTTTGTCAAAGATTGCTTGATATATTGATATGGGTCTATTTCTGGGCTTTCTATTTGTTCCATTGATCTATTTATCTATTCTTCCACCAATTCCACTTTGTTTTGATTACTGTAGTTTTATAATAAGTCTTGAAGTTGGGTACCATCAGTTTTCCAACTTTGCTCTTCTCTGTCAATATTGTATTGGCTATTCTGGGTGCTTCGCCTCCCCTATAAACGAAAGAATCAGATTGTTGATATCTATAAAATAACTAGCTGCAATTTTGATTGAGATTACGTGGAAGCTATAGACCAAGTTGGGAACAAGTGACATCTTGACAACATTGAGTCTTCCAACCTATCAACATGGAATGTCTCTTCACTTACTAGGTTCTTTTTGACTTTATTTATCAGTGTTCTATAGTTTCCTTGTATAAATCCAGTACATATTTTGTTCAGTTTACATAAAAGTATTTCAACTTGGGGGATGCTAATGTAAACTGTACTGTGTTTTTCATGTCAAATTCTACTTGTTCATTGCTGGCATATAGGGAAGCAATCAGCTTTTGTACACTAATCTTGTGTCCTGCAAACTTGCCATAATGGTTAATGGTTCCAGAAGGTTTTGATCAAGCCTTTCAAATTTTCTACATAGACAATCATGTCAACTGTAAACAAAGAGTTTTATGTCTTCCTTCCCAATCTGTATATTTTTATTTCCTTTTTTTTTGCCTTGTTGCATTAGCCAGGACTTCCAAAATGATGTTAAAAATGTTGAGAGGGGACATCTTTGCCNTTGCTTTGTTGCATTAGCCAGGACTTCCAAAATGATGTTAAAAATGTTGAGAGGGGACATCTTTGCCTTATACTTGGTCTTAGTGGGAAAGTTTTGATTTTCTCATTGTTAAGTATTATGTTAGCTGCATATTTTTGTAGATAGTCTTTATCAACTTGAGAAGGTTCCCTCTATTTCTAGCTTAGCAAGACTTTTCATCATGAATGGGTGTTTCTGTATTTATTGACATGATCATGTGTTTTTTCTTTTTTAGTCTATTGATTCGATGGATTACATTAATTGATTCTTGAATATTAACCAGTCTTGCATACCTGAGATAAATCCCACTTGATCATGGTCTATAATGTTTTTATACATTTTTATTGGATATGTTAATATTTTGTTGAGGATTTTTGAATTTGTGTTCATGACAGATACTGGTTTGTAGTTTTCTTGTAATGTTTTTGTCTCATTCACTTTTAGAGCAATGTTGGCCTCATAGAATGAATTAGGAGGTGTTCCCTCTGCTCCTATTCTCAGAAAGACACTGTAGAGAATTGGCATAATTTCTCCTGTAATTTTTTGGTATAATTCACCATGGAACACATCTAGGCCTTTTTAAAGGTTATTAATTATTGATTTGATTTTTTTTTTTAGAGAGAGGGTGGGAGAGACAAAGGGAAAGGGAGAGAGAGAGAATCCCAAGCAGGCTCCACATTCAGCTCAGAGCCCAGTGTGAGGTTCTATCTCATGACCCTGAGATCATGACCTGAGCTGAAATCAAGAGTCAGACGTTTAACAGACTGAGCAACCCAGATGCCCCGATTTTATTTTTTAAATAGGTATAGATATAACACTGTCTATTTTTTCTTGGGTGATTTTGGCAGGTTGTATCCTTCGAGGAATTGGTCCATTTCAATGATCAAATCTGTGGCCATAAAGTTATTTATAGTACTCCTTTATTATCGTCCCAAAGTCCACAGAAACTGTATTTGATGTGCCCTCTTTCATTTCTGAGATTAGTAATTAATGTCCTCTCTTTTTCTTACTTAGCCTGCTTTATTGATTTTACTGATCTTTTCATAGAACCAGCTTTTGATTTTGTTGACTTTCTCAATTTATTTTTTGTTTTCAATTTCATTCATCTATTCTAATTCTTATTATTTTTCATCTGATTACTTTGGATTTAATTTGCTTATCTTTTGCTGGTTTCCCAATGTGGAAACTTAGGTTATTGATTTTACATCTCTTTCCTTCTAATGTATGCCTTCAATGCTATAAATTGCCCTCTAAACACTGCTTTTACTGCATGCCACAACTTTTGATAAGTTGTATTTTCATTTTTACTTATTTCAAAATATTTAAAAATATCTCTCAAGAATTATTTTTTGACCCATGTGCTGTTTAGAAGGGTGTTGTTTAAGCTCTATGTATTTATGATTTTCCACTTATCTTTCCGTTATCAATTTCTAGTTTAATCCAATTATGGTCTGTGAGGAGAAATTCTGCAGTAAACTTTGGCTATATCCTCAGTCCGACCCCCTAGAGTTTTATGGGTGAGTCTAGATCATATTGGAAAAAAACAAAATTACAGTTTGTTAGGAAAATCAGAAAAGTAGAAGGGCTAGGTTTATTTCTTTTTCCCATGGAGACTGGACTGAAGGCTTCCACATCTTTTTGGGTTCTTGTGGAACTTGAAGTAATGGAACTTGAGAGCAATGTTTGGGTTCAAGCTGTTTTGCAAGAGATCTTAGAAACTTTCAGATTGGAAAGGCCAAAACTTAGGGTACTTGGTGCTTGGCTACAGATACATAAAGGCCTTGAGTTGGTCTTTCATCATTACTTTGTGATCAGCCAAGTGGGAGAGGGACCATAGCAAGGGTTAGAGGAAGAGGGTGGTGCTAAGACCGTTTAAACCCTGGGTAAAACACAAGTGTCTCACACGAGGTCACCTACTTAGGCCACGGGCATCATGGGTGGACTAGGCTACAGTTAGAGGCCTCCTTTTATGACTTCCTTCTAATCAGAGTCAATGAGGCACGGGAGGCAAAAAGGGCACTGGCCACCCACCACATGCTGTTATTTGTGGCACTTTTTGCTAGTTATCAGCTCCTGGAGATGGCTGGAAAGAAGACAATGTCTATTTGTGGACAAGATACTGCAAATATTTGAGAATTAAGAAGGAGAGTTCATAATGTCCAGAAACATGGAGACGATGAAAGAAATACAATGGTTTTATAGATTTTACCAAGGACAAATTTATTTTCTAGCTTAAATATTTAACTATAGAATAGATTCAATAAAAGTTTAACAATTAATGTAATGAAACAACAGAGAATTTTTTTAAATTTCAATGTCCAGATGCCAAAAGAAGACTGCAACTTAAAGCAGCAAGCAGTACAAGCTAACCAAATATTTTTGAAGTATAAATTTTTATCTGGTTCACTGCAAAGACTGACGTATGCTTTATATTCAGGTAACATATTTTTTAAAAAGGACAAGAACACTTATCAACTGAGCAGCATTTGCTAATCAGAGTCTTTGGCATTAGACACAGCCAATTCTAGTTGAACTTCTGCCTCTCACAAGCCTTGTGACCTCTGAGCCATGGTGTTTTCCTCTATAAATGGAAAAAGCACTAGGACTGCTGGAAGGATTAAATGAGAAAATTCATGCAAAATTCTAACCCCAGGGCCTGATGTAGAATAAATATTAGTAAATAATATCATAATCATTGGACCAGTAAAAACAACCGTAAAATAAATCATGGAATTAACAACGGTTCTGTTCAGATTCCACATGGTACAACTCCACTGAGCTTGGAGAGTCAGAAGCAGAGATGAGGCCGCATCCTCTCACCAACTGGAAAAGACGTCCCGATCCGATGCTGCTGAAACTACATTTCCCAGCGGCCCCTGGGCCCCAGTGTCTGGGTTTCTCTCACTTCCGGGTCTGTCATGTGACTCCCCGGCTGCACCATGGCGGAAGCAGAGGAGCAGGTAAAGGCTGTAACTGTTAGGCTAGGGAGTGAGAAGCGAGGATGAGGCGGTGGGGGCTTGGAGCGGAGCGTGAGGGTGCGGAGCTGCCGGAGGGCGAGGCAGGCCCACGGCGGGGCGCGCGGCTGGCGAAAGTACATTTCGGGGAGCAGAGAAGCGGGTGGGATGTCTCTTGGAGGGCCCCCGGGGAAAGCGCTCCGACCGCACCCCCGGCGTTCGTGAGGTGGCCTTGCTTTGCCGCCGCTCCTGTGGCCTGCCCTCCGTGGAATTTTGGCTTGAAGGCAGCCTGGCTGCCCCAGGGACTGACTGCCCTCGGGGAAGCATAAGAGATGGCTTGAGGTTTGAGACCAGGTGCCTGAAATTTAAGTTCCTTTCCAGTCGAAGTTAAGGCAGTTAGACTTGATTTGCAAAAGGGCTAGCTAGGAGAGAGGAGATGACTTTTGTTTCGTACCTTTTGTTTTTAGGTACAAAGCTGAGTCAACTCTGGCGTGTAGCCGTTGTTAAGTGCATTTGTGCTGGAACAAAAATACCTACGCTGCAGTGCTGGTTCTCTTTCTTAATATGTGACATTGGGCTAGTTATTTAACTTTAAATCTAAGATGGAAATATAAGAGTAACCTTCTCCGAGAGTGGTTTAAGATAGAGTAAGTTAGGAAACAGTTAAAGTGCTTAGTAAAAGTTGGGCTCAGTGAGAATTCCATGAGAGTATTTGTTGCCGGCAGAACATAAGACGGCAAAGCCCGTCCACACTTGGCGATGTGGCGATGGAGTTTAGAGGAGTAGTTAGTGATGGCAACAGAGTTATTTTCGTGCAGGCAGTAGTGGCAGTCCAACGTTAGTTGAAATGAAAAAGTGATATCAAGAAGACAGAAAAAGGCCAGAACGTGAGGAAATATCTTATCTTTCCATTTCCAGGGCCATTTCAGGTTGTATTTTTCCTTACAAATTAACAGGGTCATCAGTTTCAGTAATTGCCTCTAAAAAGTGATTTATGACGAGCTGTACCATAACAAAAGAAGTTTAACTAGTTGTTAATTTGTACCATTTGTAACATACTTCATTTACATAATGGAAATTTGCCCTAGGTGCATTTGATATATATCAGTAGTTAAGAAATAAGGTAGAAATTTGGTTTGGGTGGTCATTGTGTTAACAGGAGTGTTGCTACCAACCACTGAAGCCTCCCTTTTCCAATCCAGTCCCTTTAAAGGAAAAATGCTCGTTAAGCACATGTAATTTCATGAGTCATTGCTAGGTTTGATGATAGTGGTGAGATTGGTTTTCACACTGTTGGTCTTTCAGGTTGAAATATAGCTTATTTGTAGTTTGATTTAAAAGCAAAAAGCCAAGGGGCGCCTGGGTGCCTTAGTGGGTTAAAGCCTCTGCCTTCTGCTCAGGTCATGATCTCAGGGTCGTGGGATCGAGCCCCGCATCGGGTTGCCCGCTCAACGGGGAGCCTGCTTCCTCCTCTCTCTCTGCCTGCCTCTCTGCCTACTTGTAATCTCTCTCTGTGTCAAATAAATAAATAAAATATTATAAAAATAAAAGCAAAAAGCCAAGATCTTAGATATAAGGTAGTAGAAATGGAAAAAGTTGCCCTTAGTATTTATTTAGTAGTGTTTTGTGTAGAAGAGAGGTTTGGCAAAGCTGTCTGATGTAAAAAGCACATGTAGAAAGCTAGTGATGAAATAATGCTTTGAATTTTTGTAGCACTTTCCAGTGTAAATCCTTTATATCACATTTGGCCCTCTCAAAAGAATTCTGTAAGGTAAATGTTTATTCCGATATATAAGTCAGGACAAGTGCCTCCTTTGTTACAAACCTTGTAATGGCTTCCCATTGCTCTCTGAGGAAAAGCCAGACTCCTTTAGAATACTTGAGTTGCCCTATAGGACCTTGTCCCAGATGCTCCTTCTCCCTTTTCTGACTTCATTTCCCACTACTCTTCTCTGCTTCCCTTCTGTCGCTGGGCATCAGCTATACTTGGCTTTCTTACTGTTCCTTCAACAGGCTGGCGTGTTTCTACCTCAGGGCCTTTACACATGCTGCTCCCTTTTTTGACCCCAGATATCTATAGGGCTTTCCCCCTCAGTTCCTTCATGTCTTTGTCCAAGTGTTACCTTTTTCAGGGAGATCTTCTTTGATCATTCTTTGGAACCTCTTTCTTGCATCATTTTCCTCCTTAACACTCATCACCATCTGACATAGCGTGTTTTAAAATTTCTGTTATTTGTTCTGTATGTTTCTGTGTTCATTTCTGTATATTCTCCCCATTAGAATGTAAGCTTCATGATGGCAAGGATTTGTTCGCTGCTGTTTGCCTGATACCGAGAGTAGGGCCACAATATGTGTTAAATGATTGAATTTTACACATAAGCAAATGGAAATTCAGACAACTAAAGTAACTTATTCAGGCTTGTATCTATAATAAACCTCCAGTCTTCTATCTTCAAAGCTCACAATTTTTCAGTAAAATACTCCACCCCACCTTTTAAAAGGTACTTCAGAACCTAATTCTAATTTTTATTCATTTATTTTATTATTTTTTACTTTATGAAATAGAATGAGCCCTTATCACCTTAATAAATGTCCTTCGAGTCACAATTTCATCTTTGACATTTTAACAGTCTGCATACAGCTAGAGCAGGCATTCATCCTCCTATCAGCATCGTTCTCAAAAAAGACCCAGTAGTTTTTCAATTGCAGAAAGAAGCAAACATTCACAAATTGTCCTGTTTATTTTTTAAAGCTAGTAAATAATTTTACCTGTATTATCAGTCCTTTATAGATTAAAGATGGTTAGACTTTTCTCACCCTGCTTGATTTGTGCATTTCCCAGTAAGGAAGCCATTAAAATCTGGCCTTTTGTAGATAGTTCTTTAAAGGCTAAAAGTGCACGAAAGTGGACGAAAATAAATTTGCCGATTGTTCTGTTCTGCCACTTTGAACCTTTTAGAAATCTTGACATGATTTTCCTCCCCTAGAACACTTTATGAACTGAGATGTGTATTAAAATTAGCTACAATGACAGGTTAGGTCAAAGAAAGCTTTCTTTTCCTTGGCATCATGCACTTTAAATACAAACAGCCCTTTATGATAAGCAAGACAAAACTAAATCTGTCCTCTTTTCTGAGCACTGTATTCTTCAGTTATTGTGTTTTTTTCACCTTTAATTTTAGAAAGAACCAAAATAGTAAGATCAGTACTGAATTAACATAGTGTAATGTAGTTCATAGGCTTTCAAACTAGAAAATCATTTTTTGGGCTATGATTGAACATTTTTTAAGTCATTGGGAAATCTTTGTTTATGCTGGGTATGGTGGAGGTAGTTTGCAGAAAGAACTACATATATATTATATAGTTCACAGAAAGAACTAATACCCTTTATTCTGCCTGGAAATCTTCTAACCAGCAGTTTTACTTAGCTCTAAAATGATTTATAGGTGACCTTCATTATCACAGATGCCCAACAGTATTTGTTCATACCTCTTTTATGGATAACATTCTGCTTGAAGTCTGGTTGTTTGTGTATTTGTCTTCTCTCTACTACAGATTGCTGAGTCCTCAAGAATAAGGACAGAGCTTACTCATGTCTGTATCTCTCACAGGGCTAGTGCTTTACAGGTACTAGATGCTTAATAAAAATGTTTAAATGAATTCATTAGGGGGAGAATAGCCTTCTGAATTGAAAATGTCAAATTATAAGTTAGATGCAGTGGAATTTGTTTTATCTTAACTTGAAACTTTTGGAAGTTACTAATTCAAAGGTATTGTAGATTACATTTCCTACACTCCTTACTCTGCCATCCCCCCAGGTACCCTTTCATCTTTCCATCGGGGAGCCTAGTCTATTAAAATATTTGATCAGTCAGACTACCTATTCCTTGACAAGAGAGGAGAGTTTCTTCTTTGAATTTTCCTTCTACATTTTAGAATTTGAGGAATTGTTAGCCTTATCATAGAACATTCACTGATTATCAGGTGGCAATTTGTGAGCACGTGTACTCCTGTGTGATTGTGCCCCATGTGTAAAATAAAAGTCAAACCAACAAATATTTTCCTTGGTTTTCTCGCCTGCAAACTGGGGCATTTACTTTCCACAACCCTTGTGAGTAAGAAATGAGATCAAGTATGTTAACGTGGCCAGGTCAAAGTGTCTTCTATGTCAGACAACAGTTTATTATTTAAACTTGGGCTTCGCTCAAGTATGTAATATTCTTTTTTCTTTTTATAGTTTGATCAAGATCTTTTAAAAGCAACTTCAGTAGTATCTAAAGAAGAAATAAAGCCAAACAAGAGTTTGCCAAAACAAAGGAACAGAGAAATTTTCAGAGGATCCACTCTTTACCATAATGGAACTAAAGTGTAGTCACAGATTAGCTTAGCTGGACATGCTTGTTGCCTTATGAGTTTTTCCTCTCCTCTTTGTCTGGGCTGGCTGATTGAAGGCCAGTGTCACCCCCTGATTATTCGTAATCTCTCTGGTACCCACATTACCACCTTGGAGAGGGAGCACTCCTCAGGTCTGGGGTTCTGTGTTTCATGCAGCTCCCCATTCTTGGTTGTTCAGTCACCCTTGCCTTTGTTTTATCTGGGAACTTGCTCCTTCCTCATTGTTTTTGTTACCAAATGCTTGTGATTCTAAGCTCTCATTTAGACTTACCACATCAGAACCTGTGAAATTGGGAGTGTTTGCCTGGGTATTAGCCAACTGCCCAAACTGAGTTTATGTGGTTGTGATGTAGTCAGATTTGGCACTGGGTCACTACGTTGCCTAGCTGGTCCCTTTTTCCACACTGGGTGGACATCCAGGTTTTCCTTCCTTTGCAGACGACGATGCGTGTGGTGGCTGAGCCTGTGGGGCCCAGCGGGGTTGGTACTACCCCGAATCTGCCCATTCATGCCTGCTCCCCAGGTGCTCTTTCATCTTTCCTACTCAGCCAGGCTTTTAGAAATCGAGGCCTCTATGATACAGAGATATCAGATATGTTTCACACAAATATATCCTCTTACCTCTGCCTGTGTCCGACATTGGGATCTCTCTCTCCCCCTGTCTTCCACTAAGCTTAGCTGTGTCACACAGTCTGTTGGGAAGGAGAGAAGGCGGCAGTGCAGATTGAGTGTCTCAGGTCTGTCCCCAAGCCAGGCTGATTTCTTGGGGCCTGGTCTCTGCTGTGTTTCTTCATCCTGCAGGCGTCAGACCCGGCCTTCCTCAGGCTCCAGCCTCCATTTCTCCCCCAGATTCTGCGCACACACCCCCCCCACCCGCGCAACAGTGTATACAGATTCAAGAGGTCACATGTCAGGGCACCAGGATTGTTGGATATGTGATTGAGTGTAAGGGATTGGTTTGCAAAACAAGCTGTTGAGTTTAGCTTTCAGCTGTTGCCCGCTTCACATCTGCATCACTCTGTGCCTTCTAGCTCATCATGTTTGCTTCACACAGAACAGCACAGTTTTTTTTTATTGTGGTAAAATATACTTAATATTTACCACTTTAACCATTTTTAAGTGTGTGATTTGGAGGCATTAAGTCCATTTGCATTGTCGTTGAGCCATTACCCCACCATCCATCTCTAGAACTTTCCATCATCCCAGACGGAAACTGTACCCATTAAACAGTAACCCCCCCATCACCCCTCCACCAGCCCCTAGTCTACCCTGTTCTGCTTTCTTCCTCATAGAAGTGGAATCTACAGTATGTTTCTGGTTTATTTCACTTAGAGACCAGCACAGTTTTGTAACTGAACATTTTCAGGATTTGAAGTTCTCTAAAAGATAGAGTGTGAAATTAAAAAATGTTTGAAAACCACTGACTCTTTCTGAATTGTAACCTTTCTCACCATTCAGCTTAGCTTCTCGGATCGCTGTCTGGGATATTCACTTCCCGTCTTCTGGTTTGCCCCTCAGTCTCTAAAACATTAAGCACAGGGGCTGACTGAGTGGATGAAGCTAAGAAACAGCAGGCCAGACTGATCCCTGAAGTCACTCATGCTTTGCTTCGATGGGATTGTGGACAAAAGTGTGATTTCTTTCGAGGCCACAGCTACGTTTGGGAGGTTTTTGCTGATGCTGAGGGTCCGTTTGAGAGTGTCCTGGAGTAAATATTCTCACTGATACCAGCAGCCACAGGAAGCTTCTCCGAGAGCCTGGTTCCCCCCGAAGACTCAGTTTTCTGAGAGCTGCATGCCTCATGGTGTCAGGTTCTGGTGCTGCGTGCTTTTCGGTACAGAGCAAGAGTATAATTTGATTTTGAGTTTTGGGTTGTAATTGCTGGGTGGGGACATAATACATTTGTTTTGATGAAGAATGTAAATGGGACTTTTGCCCTTTTCCCCCATGGGCCTAGTTGAATGGACTTCAAACATGAGAAGAAATTTCCTTAGGTTTCGTGGAATTTTTCTAGAAAGAGTAATGCATGTCCTTTTAGAGTTTGCTGCTTGGGGAATAGGAATCTAGGTGCAGGTCATTGGCATGGTCGTCAAAGCCTTGTTTTGCGGGCGTTAGTAACTTAATATTCAGGAACAATCAGGGGTGGAAAGGGTGTCAGAAGTCATTAAGTTCAGCCTTTAAGCCTCAGTGTTCTTACCTCAAGGGTCATTAGGAAATTCGGAGATGCTAGGTCCAAAGCATTTAGTGTTGTGGGGATATATATAATAGATGTTCAGTAAAGATGTCAGAATAGTGACTGTTAATAATAAATGGACTGTGTCCAAAAGAGAAGGATCAGGATGGTAAGTAGACGAGAATCAGGATCTGGGGACGGTTAGCACAGAGGGGAAAACAATTTAGAAGGGCAGGCACGATACGTGCCATTAACTCTCTGGAGAACTGTCAAGTAGTAGAAGAATTGGATTTTTTATGTGTCTTATTGGTGCTAAGAACAAAAAGTTACTGTGGAGAGATTGTAGCTCCAAATTAGTGGGAATTTTCTAATACATAGAAGACCATTCAAACTAAACAGGGCACGTTGGGATTTAAAGCAGATTCTTAGATTCATCGTGGGTAATGATACAACTACAGTAAAACTCTTAATTACAGGTAGCATTCGTCCCCATTTTACAGATGGCCTTGGAGAGCAGGAAATGTATTGTCCACAAGGCCATTCCACAGGCAGCCCGCCACCTGCTAGGTTCTTCCTCATCTTCCATGAATGAAATTAAAATGTTTTCAAATGCCACATTTGTGTCTCTACTGCTGTACAATTTGCACCAAGAAATAATATGCATCTAACTTGCTTTAAAATGTTTATTTTTTTCTTGAAAAATATTAGTCGTATCTAAAATGTCCTTGCCCCATTTTTTTGTTCTTTCTTTATCTCATGGATTGTTGTAAAATGCTTACATTCGGCGTCAGCATATTAGTTGTAACCTTTTATTGCTATTGATATCTATAAGTACGTTAAGTAAATCTTCATTTTGCTGACCTCTTTGAGGATGCGTGGCATCAGCAGATTCTCTCTTTCACTGGACAGGTGAGAGATTAGCAGGATCAAGTCAATTTTTTCCCTTTTTGCTTTGTTTTCTCCAGAGCAGCAAGATTCATTGTCTAGCAAGGGGGAAACTGTGTTAAATGGCAGAATTTGTCTTCCGGTTAATGGTTTAAAGAGTGAATGTAAATTATAGAGCTTGTTTGCACAGTGTCTGCTAGGTACTACTCTAGGGGAATTCTTTGTAAAAAGCTGTTTAAGCGAGACAGTCATTTTGACTTCGCCAGATTAATGGCACAATAATTAATAGCACAAGGGCTTTTCAGTGTAAAAATTGGCTTATAGATAATTTGAGATGACAGTTTCCTCTTCCCTTCCGAGATCAGTAAGGCTGCTTTGCCAGACCCATTTCCATTTTTAGCGAAGGAAAGAGCTTTCTGTGTATTCACACGACAGTTCCTGAGGCCATTCGTTCACCTGCTGACCACTCACGGGAGGTCAGCAGGAGCCGGAGGTCTGAGTGGCCCCAGAGTAACCATCTCAGTCCTGCCAGGTGTGGGAAGTTGTGGGAGGCCTATGAGAGTCACGCCACGTGGAGTCCCTTCAACTGGAGCTGCAAATTACTTCCCAGAAAGGACAGGTGGATGTGGATGGTGGGGAATGTGATGACTCTTTTCCCTTATTTTATTTTTTTGTCATCCTTCTGACCGTTTTCCCCCTCTGTGCTTTGTAGGAAACCGAGTCTCTCGAAGAATCTACAGATGAGTCTGAGGTAAGGTGGTGGTTTGGGAGCCTGAGGATTTCTTACTCACCATGTTATCTTGAGCTTGTTCTGCCTTGTTAAATGAGGCATTGCTGGGGGGTGGGGAGGGTAAAGTAGGGTGATAGGTGATTGAGCCTTGGGGAAGAACATGACAGCTGTCTTTAAAAATATTAAATGGATTAACTTAAGCAGGAAAAGGAACACTTTCTCCTGATCTTGAGTAGTAGTTTAACCCAAAGTCCGTTGGCAGTGGAAACTTTGATGCAATTTTACAGACTAATCTTGACACTTAAAAAAAAAATCTATATTTTAGGGGCCCCTGGGTAGCTCAGTTGGTTAAGCATTTGACTCTTGATTTCGGCTCAGGTCATCATCTCAGGGTTGTGAGATATAACCCCCGAGTTGGGCTCCCCGCTGGGTGTGGAGCTTACTTAAGATTCTCTCTCGCTATGCCCCTTCCCTCGCCCCACTCTTGCGTGGGCTTGCTGTCTTTCAAAAATCAATCAACCAATTTTAAAACAACCCCAGTAGGTTCTGCAATACTTATTTTCTTCATTGTTTTAACGAATATGACATGTTCACTGGTGTAATTTCTAAATCATTGAAATTATAGCTTATTTCATAAAGTAATAAGGAAAGTAACTACCTGAAAAACTTTTAAGGAGCTAAGTTGTGCTAAAGATTATATTTTAAGGAGAAGAAAGTAATATGTAAGGGTGGGATTTTTTAAAAATTTTTTCTTTTCAAGACTATCCATAAGATAACAGTTTAACACAAATTAGTGAACTACCAATTTTATGGAAATACATTTTTACATTTTTTTCCTTTTACTATTTCATTTAGCTCAGAGGTATGAAAAACTACGATAACCGGCTAGAAATTTACACCACTGTGACTGTAACCAATATAGTCTATAAATTTAGGTTGGTATTACATATAGTTAGGATATGGATTTTGTGTGCTTTTTCAGGGAAAAGGTGGGCTTAAACATATTCTCCTAGAGAACATCTTATGTATTATGCTATTATGTATTTGCAGTTTGGCTGTAGAGGCATGGTTCCTAATACTTCTACTGCTGAGGACCTCTGATCCTCTCTTTGGGGCTCCTGATAAGGCACTACAGAATTTGCTTCTAGATGAGGTATAATACCGGTTGATTTTTAATAAAATCCTGAAAAGCAATTTAGCTTACCATTCTCATTTTTGATTTCTGGTTAACCATATTCTCAGAATCACTGGTTTAGAATTCTGCAGTGTTGGAGCCCTGTCCAAGAATTTCATTTCAGAGGTGAGGAGGATGTTGGCAGCCACCTAAATAAATCTTTCCACACATCCTTCAGATACTAAACAGATCCACAAGGGGAGCAAACAAAACACACATAACTCATGCCTCCAACGTAATCAGGAAACAGGGTGTGCTGTAAACTTCAGTGTAAATGGGGATACACATATCCAAAACCAGCGGTGCCAGCTCTGGATTGAGTCTGGAGCTGAGCCCAGTGGAGGCCAGTTGGATGAAGAGAGTGTAGCTGAGTCCCAGCAGGGGTGGTGTACACACAAAAGTCCCCTCTCGGGCGCCTGGGTGGCTCAGTGGGTTAAAGCCTCTGCCTTTGGCTCAGGTCATGATCTCAGGGTCCTGGGATCGAGGCCCGCATCGGGCTCCCTGCTCAGTGAGGAGCCTGCTTCCTCCTCTCTCTCTGCCTGCCTCTTTGCCTCCTTGTGATCTGATCTCTCTCTCTCTCTCTCTCTGTGTCAAATAAATAAATAAAAATCTTTAAAAAAAAAAAAGTCCCCTCTCCCCCAGGAGGGAGAAGGCCCCGCCCTGAGTGGGCAGTCCTGAGAACAGGTGTGACACCTGCTGGATCTGAGCACTGGCCCTGGGGGAATTTAAATGAGGGGGCTTGACAGGGTGTGGGACCGGAGGGGACAGTGTTGGGATGAGGCTGGTCCTGGAGAGAGAGGGGAGGCATCCCTTGAAAGCATGGTGGTGACGTTAAAGGAAAAGGGGGAAATTAAAGCAGGAAATCAGGATACTTGCCTCCCCTCTCTCCCCCCAAAAAGGTACCACTTATTAAAGAAAATGCCCTTCATTTACCCGTGTAACTAAGAGACCTAGCAAACCATTCAAATACCTCATCCCCTTCATAGGGGAACCTATTGTTGCTGTCCAGGCAATCTGAGACTAACAGAATTGCACCGAAATGGCAGGCAGCATCCATTCAAAAAAATACAGTAAGGAGATCAAGTGAGAACCAAACATTTTCAGCCGAAACAAGCAGCAGCATAGTACTCCATCATGAATTGAATGTCTTGTTTAAAGCAGATGCCGATAGGAAAAACTGTCTTAAACCAGAAATTTTAAAAGTCAGAATAGAAATGGACAAAAAACTAGGAAGGAAGGAAATAAGAGCTGACCACTCGGGAAAAACATGGAAGGAAAAGATGGTTCTTGTGAAGTTGAAGAAACTGAGACCCAGAAGGTAACCTGACCGTCTAACGCCAGGCAGCTGGTTCACAGGAGAAGTGAGTTCAAACTCTATCCCCAGTTCTGGGCTCTTTGCACTATTTTGCCTGCTGGCTCTGGTATCTTCTGCATCGGCCCGGGCTGAGGGACTGTGAAGGCAGGCCTTGGGTTCATATCTCAGCTGTATTTTGTACCTGCCGTGTGGCCTTGCACCCAGCCCCTCTGTTCTTCAGGTCCTGCGAGTGGGTTGCCGTGAGGGTTAGACGAGGTTGCTGTTTGCGAAGGATCTTGTATGGTGCCTGGCACGTGGGAAGCCCTCCACGAAAGCTGGTGATCCTCAGCTTGTATTCCAGGAGTGCTGGTCTCCTTTTACAGCCTGGGGCTTCAGCTGCAGGGTTTGGAGAGACTCCCCGAGACTCCGGGACCCAGGGTGGTTACTCTCCCAGATACATAGCTTTTAGTGGGTTCATGGGCCCCAGAGGAGTCAGGCTGGTGATAGGCCAAGTTTGGTCTTTTAAGTATAGTGAGTTGGTTGATAATCCATTTTTCCGAGCTGTCTGAATCACTTTCCAGATCCAAGCTTGAGATTGTGAGACGCTGTTCTGTTGCCAAGAAATCTGTATTTTTCCTTTTCTCCTCTTTTTCTATCGCCCCACTAGGTTTTGTACTGTCAGTTCAGCTTTCACAGGGCAGATGTTTCCTTCATCTACTTTTCCCACTTTATTCAAGTGATCAGATAGTTTCCATTTCTGCGAACAACAGGGTTTAGTGTTTCAGCCATGAATCGTAACAGTTTATCTGTTTCCTTATGAAATGCCACATTTCTTAAAGATTGGGCCATTACACTGGGAAGACCCCTAGCATTAGGTTTTTCTGAAACTCTTATTTTTAAAAAGTTCAAATTTAATTTTAATAAAAAATTTTTTAATTGTGGTAAAATACTCATAACATAGAATTTGCCATCTTGGGGCACCTGAGTGGCTCAGTTGGTTAAGCATCTGACTCTTGATTTCGGTTCAGGTCACGATCTCAGGGTTATGAGATCAAGTCCCTCGTCGGGCTCACGCTCAGTGTGGAGTCTGCTTGAAATTCTCTCTCTCCCTTTCCCACTGCTTGAGCTCTCTAAATAAATAAATAAAATCTTTAATAAACTTGCCATCTTAACCATTTTTAAGTGTATAGTTTAGTATTGTTCAGTACATTCACACTGCTGAACAGCCTAACCTCTAGAACTTGTTCATCGTGCAAAATGGAAGTTCTGTGCCCATCAAATTACAACTCCTTATTCTTCCTTCCGCAGCCTCTGGTAACCACCCTTCTACTTTCTCTGTCTGAATTTGACTGCCCTAGGTACCTCATATAAGTGAAATCATGCGGTATTGGCCTTTTTGGAACAAGGCTTACTTCATTTAGCAGCATGCCCTTAAGGTTCATCCATTTTGTCACATGTGTCAGACTTTCCTTCTTTTTTAAGGCTGAATAATATTCCATGGTGTGTATGTCCATACCACGTTTTACCTGTTCACCCACGGATGGACACTTGAGTTACATTTACCTTTTGGCTTTTGTGAACAGTGCTGCAATGAACATGAGTTTAAAAATAGCTCTTTGAGACAACTGCACTTAATTCTTCTGGATATGTACCCCAAAGTGGAATTGCTGGATCTCATGGTAATTCTATTTTTAATTTTTTGAGGAACCATTATACCATTTTCCGTAGAGACTGCACCACTTTACATTCCCAGCGGGGATGCACGGGGGTTCTGATTTCTCCACATCCAAGCCAACACTTGTTTTTTCTGTTTGTTTTTATAGTAGCCACCCTGACAGATATGAGGTGATATTGTGGTTTTCGTTCATTTTCCAAATGATTAAGTCATAGCAAACATCTCTTCATAAACTTTTTGGCTGTTTATGTATTTTCTTTGAAGAAATGTCTATTCAAGTCCTTTGCCCATTTTTAAATTGTGGTTTTGGTTTTTGTTCTTGAGTTGAGGAGTTCTTTATATATTCTGAATGTTAGTCCTTATCAGATAAAGATGGATGCATGGATGGATGGGTAGATAGAAAAGGATAGAGATATACCTATTGTATTTATATGTAACTCAACAACCTGTGATTAGAATAGATGAATTGACATATAGATACAGATCTGTAGAGTTGTGATTTAACTATATCTCTATAAAGAATATAAATAATGTAATATATAAAAAATATATCTCTCCATAGATCCCTACTCAGTTATACAGTCTGCAGTATTTGAATAATTTCTCCCATTCCACAGGTTGCCTTTACAGGTTGAGTGTATTCTTTGATGCATGGAAGTTTTAAAGTTTCGATGTAGTCCAGTTTATCTATTTTTGCTTTTCTCCCTGTAGTTTGGCGTCATATCCAAGAAATCATTGCCACGTCCAGTGTCATGAACTTTTTCCTTGTTGTTTTCTTCCAACTTCTCATTTTGCGTGTTCAGGAAAGGAGTATTAACTGCTCAAAATTGTCTGTGTTTTCTTCGTTACTCTTGAAACCTGCAGCCAAATGAAATGAAATTGCCAGGTGTAGTATAATTAATGTAATTGAAAGTGGTGTATATGTCAGCATGAAAAACTTAGGAGAATTTTAAGTTGTGCTTTGCAGTTAAAGTGGAAATTCAAAACTGTATTAACAACCAAGAGAGTAAGTATGTTATTTAATAGGCTATTTAATATCCCTAAAGAGATAACAGGCTGTAGGCGTCTGGGCTAGGCAGGAGCAAAAGACAAAGAGGAAATACTTCTCAAGTTCAGTCAGGAGGAAGTGTGGGATAGTACGTGAGAGACGATCTTGGTAGGGGAGTCGAGGATTCCAAAGCGTCTAGCTCAGCTGTGTTGTAAGAAACTGAGTAAACTCCACTATTAAGCAGTTAAAGGAAAAAGACGTTTTAAACCTGAAGTTGATTATGTTCTTTATGGTTGAGTAATATACCACTGGATGTATGCTTATGTGTGGCTCACATATAAACCACATCTTCTTTATCCATTCATCTACTGAGAGAGAGTATGCGGGTTGCTTGCATAACTTCCCTTTTATAAATAATGTTGCAGTAAACATAGGGGTGCACATTAAAAAAATAAATAAACCTGAGTTGACATCTCTATATCCAGTTTTTCCTTTGAAGTGGTACTTTTCTAACCCACTGGTGATTCCTTTTATAATGGTTTTGATCAGGCTGAAATAAATAATATGCTTTCATATTAAATATGTTTTTAAAGAAAAGCAAATGAGCAAGCTAATCTCTGGGATTTTATTTTTTAAAAATCCTACAAGTTACTTGCTGTAGAGGAGGTTCTGAGCTCTCGTTGGAGCAAAGATGGTGTAGCGGAATGAGCAGTGTTCAGAATCTATTTTGATAATGAAGATTATTATAAAAACACACACATTTAGTGTAGGAAACAGCAGTTGGCATTTTGGCCAGCTCTTTAGATATATTCACTAGCCCAGGTTTTGGCCATGGTTATTGCTTCTATTTTACAGATGAAGAAACAGACTTAGAGTGTTTAGGTAACTGCCAGGGTCACCCGCTGGTAAATGGATTTGAATCCCGCAGTCGGACTCTGAAGCCTGGCCTTCTACTGTGTAAGTTACACTGCCTCCGACTTCCCTGTGACCTCTCTGATTTTATTCCAGACTCTTCCTCTGTGTTCCTTTGTAAAATTGGACAAGATTTAAAATAAAAAAAAAAGAAAGAAAAAAAAGAAAAATCTCCCTTGGAACTCCTGCGTATGTATAAAATGATATTTTGGGTGATGTTACAGATTTTGACTTGTTCCACTAGTAGGAAAATAGCAATTTCAGAATCTTTGAACTTTTCCTTTTTTCTCTAGTGAATAGAGAATTGTCTTGCTAATTTATAGATAACATTAATAACTATAGTAAACCCATGTTTTGCCGGCCATAAAGTAAATTATTTATTTAGAAAATAATCACAAACATTTATAAAATATAAATAAATGTTAGTTACTAAGTTATATCCCCTTCAAAAAGTACGTTCATCTTTGTGGGGGGGGAATTTAACTGTAAGAGTGTTCATTGCAACTTTGTTTATAATGTAAAAATTTGGAAACAGGCCAAATGTCCAGAAAGGAATTGTATTATCTTTATAATTGATAAAAGCATTTTACAAAAATGTCATTTAGAGCAGAGGCTGGCAAGCTGTTTCTATAAAGGTCTAGGGAGTAAATATTTAAAGCTTTGCAGGCAGAGAGAGTCTTGAGGATATTATATAGGTAGGTAACCATATGAAAACATAAAAACCTGCTTGAAAGTTGTATAAAAAACAGGCATCCAGCTAGATGGGCAGTTTACTGATTCCTGCTTTAGAGTATAATCCAGTTTTTTTCCACCCTCCAAAACCCACATGTAAGCACAGGAAAAAAGGCCACAGGACCAGAGTGTCACTGGGTCATGTGATTATTTACTATCATCTGCCTTTATTTTCTAAGTTTTTACAAATAGGCATTACTTAACATACTTAGCAAAACAATACAATTATTCTTTTTAAGGAAACACATTAATCTCTGTACATAGTCCTGTAGTCTTTTGTGTCAGTGTTACAGAACTTTTGGGTTGCAAAGCAGTGGGACTCCAAATGAGACTGCATGTCCTTCCTTCCTTCCCTCACGCTAAAATGAGGGAGTTAGGGCAAAGGTTTGGTTTATTTCTTGCTGTCTTTATTTCAGCCAAGATTTTACATAAAGCAGAAATTGTTTTTAAGGCTAGTAGACATTTTTTTCTTAAGATTTTTTTTTTAAGTTTAAGATGTTGAGAGAAGTGTGGAATCACATGCAGTTGTAAGAAATAACAAGAGAGATTCTCTGTACCCTTCACCCAATTCCCAAAGGGTAATGTGTTGCATCATTCTGGTGCAACGTCACAACCCAGAAATCAATATTGGTAACAATCCAGACACCTGACTCAGATTTCACAGGTCGTACACGCACTCATTTGTGCGCATGGGTGTATGTGTGTCCGTTCTTTGCACTTCTGCCATGTGTGAAGAGTCGTGACCATGACTGCAGTTAAGGTGCAGGACTGTTCACCGGGATTCCCTTTTATAGTCACAGCCCCCCAGCTCCATCATCTGTTCTCCCTTTCCATGACTTTGTCATCTTGAGCACATTATATGAATTGAACCATATGGCGTGTAACCTTTTCAGATTGACTTTTTCTACTCTGCCAATTTGTCTTTTAATTGGTGTGGTTAGATCATTCACATGTTAGGGCATAAGTCTGCCATCTTCTGTTTTCTCTTTCCTCTGCTGCTTTTCATTTCTCTTAGTTCTTGTTTCTTCCCTTTCTGTGACTTAATTGAACTTTTTTGAAGGTTCTGTCTTAAAATTTATTCATAGTTTTTTTTCTTTTTTAGTGTATTACTTTGTATGTTTTCTTAATGTTGCTCTAGGTATTAAAATATGCGTCTGTAACATATCAGTCTTCTGGTATCCGTGATATTTTACCACTTCCGGGCAAGTATAAAGGTCTTACTTCCATTTATGTCCCTGTATTGTTTCCATTTTTTAAGCACAGTTGTCTTAATACTTACCTTCATTGAGCACCATAGCCGAGTTGATGTTAAACTTTTTGCTTCGACTATCAAATATTATCTTAAAAACTCATACTTTACTATATTTACCCCTATTTTCACCCATTCCTATGTTCATTTTAATGTTCTAAGCCTTCTGTTATCTTCTGTCTTTTGCTGCTTTCTATTTAGAAGACTTCTTCAGCCATTCTTTAGGGGTCAGTTTGCAAGCCACAAATTCTCTTGTGTTTCTCGGACATTCTCAGCCTTTATTTCCCATTCATTTTTGAGGGATATTTTCACCAAATAGAGCATTCGTGGTTGACTCTTCTTTTCTTTCAGAACTTGAGGAATGGAGGAATGTTCTGCCGTTTTCTTCTGGCCTCTGTCATTTCAGATGACAGATATGTTATCCTCGATGTTGTCCTTAGCTTCCCCATAAGTAGCGTGTCCTGTTTCCCTGGCTGCTTCCAAGATTTTTTTTTTTTTTGCCTTAGTTTCCAAAAGTTCAGTTATGATTATGATGTCTCTTGGTGTGGATTTCTTTGATTTATCTTAACTGGAGTTTGCTCAGGTTCTTGAATCTGTAGGATTATGTGCTTCACCAACTTTGGAAAATTTTCAGCCATATTTCTTTCTTTTTTTTTTTTAAGATTTTATTTATTCATTTGACACAGAGAGAGAGATTACAAGTAGGCAGAGAGGCAGGCAGAGAGAGAGGAGAGAGGAGGAAGCAGGCTCCCTGCTGAGCAGAGAGCCTGATGTGGGCCTCGATCCCAGGACCCTGGGATCATGACCTGAGCCGAAGGCAGCGGCTTTAACCCACTGAGCCACCCAGGCGCCCCCATTATTTCTTTGAATACTTTTTCAGTTCCACTCTCTCTTCTCCTTCTGGGACTTGAGTAATTTGAATGTTAGCCCTTTGGTTATTGTTCCACAGGTCCCGGAGACTCTGTTCTCAATGTTTTTCAGTCAGTTTTCTGCCTTGTTCAGGTTGGGCAAATTCTGTTCTCAAGTTCATTGTTTATGTTTTCTCTCATATCTATTCTACTGGTGAGCCCACGTACTAAGTTATTTCTTTTGGTTATTTTATTTGCCTGTTCTGAAGTTTCCATTTTTTTTAAACTTCTGTTTCTTTGCTGAGATATCCTATTATTTCATTTGTTTCAAGAGAATTTATAATTGCTCCTTGAAGGACTTTTATGATGGCTGCTTTAAAATCCTTGCCAGATAATTCTAACATCTGATTCATTTCATATAATATGCATTTTAATGAATGCGATATTTAAGTCATGAAGAATCATCAGTTTAATTTTTTTCAGGTCCATTGACTGTGTGCCGTGTGTTGTGCTGAGTGCTTTGCATGGATTATTTCATTAAGATGAACCACAGTCCTGTTGGGTATTACAGTAGGCAGGAGAAGTCGGCTATGCCACAGTACAGTTCCAAAATTGTAACAGTTTAACACAACAGAGACTTATTCCTGAGTGTAATCAGTGGTGCAGAGAGAAGTTGTTGTAGCATCAACAGTACAGAAATGTCATCATTTTCCATAGGGTCTTTCCTATTAATGGACCAGAAGCAATATGCTGTGGCGTACTTTGGCCGTGGAGCTGGAAACTGAAGCAGCTCTGCTTTGCGGAGAGATGTATTTTCTTAAACCTGGCTTACTTCGAATAGCTTCTTGGTGTATTATTTATTTAGAAGTATATTCCACCATTTCTTCAAAGAGTTTAGTGTGCTATACAAAGAGCTTTGCAGGAGAAGCATCAAATTGTTAGCCTAACATTTCATGATGAAACTTGCACAGCAAAGAGAGAAGTAACAAGGGAAACCATCAGGCTTAGGAGGGGGCGGCAAGGGAAAGAGAAGAGAGCACCTAATGAAACAGAGGTAGTGAGTGCGCTTTGTACCAGGTGAGGGTTCCAGCGAACGCCACCCAGTAGCTACACCCAAGCTCGTTCTGCCTGTGTACAGTCCTTTGAAGTGAAGCTAGCATGTAAATCACTGTGCCTTGGGCCTGGGCCTGGCATGTAATAACAGAGAGAGTTAATTCGTGTCATCGCTCTCTTTCTTTTTGCTACCATTATTAATAAATGTGCCTCCTAAAGAGATGCCTGTTCAAATCTGGCTCACTTCTCACAGATAATCATGATCAGAATGCCTTGAATCTGTTAGATATATTAATTTTAATAAGTGGACGGATAAGGAGCTCAACCTATTTAAAGTAAACCTACATCCAATTTATGTTGAATGAGAAATTAATATTAAAATAAAGTGCAGGGCGCCTGGGTGGCTCAGTGGGTTAAAGCCTCTGCTTTCGGCTCAGGTCATGATCTCAGGGTCCTGGGATCGAGGCCCGCATCGGGCTCCCTGCTCAGCGGGGAGCCTGCTTCCCCCTCTCTCTCTCTGCCTGCCTCTCTGCCTCCTTGTGATCTCTCTCCCTCTGTGAAATAAATAAATAAAATCTTAAAAAAAATAAAATAAAATAAAATAAAATAAAGTGCAACTTCTAGGTGCATCAGCCACCAGGATTGTTCTTTTTCAATTTTGTTAAAATGAAAAACAGTCATAGTGAGAAGTCAGGAGATAGCTTTTTTTAATCAGAAAATGCATCACAGAAAAATAATTTATTTATCTTTCCTGGTGGGTAGAACATTGTGTATCATTTATTGAAACTTAAATTGATTCTTTACATGTATTAATTTTAATAAACAAATTTAGAGCAACTAGTAACTAAAATGGCAATGTACCTTGTTATGAGATTGATTGCTGAGAAAAGTGGAGCATGGGGTTATAATATATCCTTCCAAATAGCCTTTGAATCAAAAATTTGCTCTTTCATTTAATGAGCTATTAATATTAACAGGTTTTGCTGATTATTGCATCACCCAGGCATGGATAAACATTCTCTTTGAAGCATATATTATAAAAATTATAATGTTTGGAGACTTAGTAGAAACTTTCCGGATACAAATACAGATTTGTGAACCTGTATTTCTGCCATGTGTTAGAGATTGAAACGATGAACATGACTCTGGTATGATATATCTTTGAACAGAGTTTATAATTTCAACTACCTAGGAGAGAAATTATTTTAGTCAGTCCAAGATGTTCTGATTGATCATTTTATTTACTTGGCAAATATTTACTGGGTACTTTTATCTTCTGGGTGCTAGGCTACACCAGTATTTTATGAGGAGGCAGACAATAAACAAAAACTTGCATATTTGGTGGTAATAAATGTGGATAAAAATAACATAGGATTAAGGGACTGTGGAGTGGGCTGAGGTGCTGGTTCATCCTGGGTAGTCTGGGAGGGCCTCAAATATGACATTTGGTTAAATACATGGGAGAAAGGTCTTGTGGGTAAAAAGAAGAGCAAACACAACACCTTCATGTAGGGTTGCTGGACGTCTTTGAGGATGCAAGTGGGGCTGAATGGTAGGAAATGAAGTAGTGAATTGCCAGAACAAAGACCCTGTAGACCAAATTCTGGACTTGGTTTTGACCCTGAGTAAGATGGGAAGCCATTGGAGGCTGTTGTTTCTAGCTGGAGGTGATGAAGGATTTAGGGCAGTTTCTGAAGTAGAGCCAATAGATGTCTTGACTAGGACATGGGGGTGTAAGTGGAAGAGAGGAATCAAGGGTGAACAACTAGCAAGGTGGAGTTGTGAACTAAGATAGGATAAGACTGGCTAGTGCTGGTTTTGGTGCTCAGGGTAAGGTTGGGTGGTGGGGTAGATCAGAAGTTCCGTTTTTGGCTGTTTTAAGTTGGAGATGTCAATTAGGCATCCAAGTGGAAATTTCAAGTATGTAGTTGGATAAAGAAGACTAGTGCAGGTCCGGGCTGTACATAAGAATTTTTTTTGGTAAGATTTTATTTGAGAGAGAGAGCGAGAGAGCACATGCGTGTGCACGGGCAGGGGTGAGGGGCCGAAAGAGGGAGAGAAGCAGGCTCCCCCTGAGCAGGGAGCCCGGTGCGGGGCTCCATCCCAGGACCCTGGGATCTTGACCTGAGCCGAACGAAGGCAGACGCTTAACTGACTGAGCCACACAGGTCCCATAAGATAAGAATTTTTGAGTCAGCATTTAGATGCGGTTTAAAACCATGAAACTGGGTGAGATTGTTTAGGGCCTGAGGTCAGATAAATGAGAAGGCTGATGCCTGGAGTTGAGGGGTACTACAGCATTTTTGAGATCTGGTAGATGAAGGGAAATCAGCAAAGGGCACTGAGAAGAAGTAGCCAATGAGATAGGAAGAAAGCCAAATGAGAGTGGTGTCCGAGAAGCCGAGGGAGGAAGAAGGGCATGGCCAACTGTGCCAAATGCCATGGGAAGGAGTAATAAAAGGAACTCTAGGGACTCACCGTTGAATCTGTAAAGGTGAGGCCATTGGCCATCCATACAGGAGCAGTCGTGGTGGCTCATGGCGGTGGGGGTCATGTGGGGCCTGACTGGAATGGGCTCAAGAGTCATTGGGTGGCAGAATGTATTTGGTGCTCACAAGTTCCTGTATTGCCAATCTCAAAATGGTGACATCTAGAACGCTTATGAGGGACATACTTGTTGAGTGGCTGTTAAGGGAGATAATGTGTCTTTAGCACTTGGCCCATCACGAGAAGGCATTCATTAAGCATGCTGCTGCCACTGCTTTGTTATTTTTATCCATTTTAGTGCCAGGTACCTTCGTGAGGGCTGGGCCCCTGTCCCTGGGGTCTCACTAGCAGAGCTGCTTGTGAATGAATAAATGAATTGATTTCACAAATCCTTACAACAAGTATATGAAACTGGCTTTCTGTTTTTATTTTGGAAATGATAAAACCAGAACTTTAAGAGATCCCTGTATCAAAAACAGGTATCAGGGACCTCCTCACTCAAGCTGAGAACTGTTTTATCCCATGCTGTGTCAAAAGGATCGTGGTTTAATTTAGGGACAAGCAAGTGAGAACTGTCTTTTAGCTTTGGCTTGGGGGCATCCAGCTGCATACCAACTATCATGTTTACCCTCTCTCAGTAACAGGCAGAATAATGGTAGGCAGAGTCACGGTGCCCAAAGATGTCTGTGTCCTAGTCCCTGGAACCTGTGCCTATGTTATGTTACACGGCAGAGGAATTAAGGTTGCAGATGGAATTAAGGTTGCTAATCAGCTGACTGTAAAATAGGGAGATTGTTCTGGATGATCCAGGTGGGACCACTGTGATCACAAGAGTCTCCACAAGTGGATGAGAAAGAGAGAGGAGGCCAGAGTGATATGATGTAGGAAAATCTTGACCCACCTTGTCTGGCTTTGCAAGTATAGGAAGAAAGGGTCCCACAGCCAAGGAATGCAGGTGGCGTCTAGAAGCTGGAAAAGATGAGGAAACAGATTCTCTCCTAGAGCCTCCAGAGGAACGCAGCCCTTCTGGCATCTTGGTTTTTGCCCAGTGGTATCTGTATTGGACTGTAAGACACCAACCAAACTTGTGTTGTTGTGAGCCGCCGAGTGTGATAATTTGTACAGCAGCCATAGGAAACAAATACGGTAAATAATGTGATCAGATGATCTTATTACCTTAGCACTTTTCATTCAGCACAGAAAACAGGTGCAGCGGAACTGTTAATACTTTTGGGAGCTATGTTTATAAAATCGTGTGTGTCTCTTTTCTGATACTTGTCCAAGAGTGTTGTCTGAAGAATAATTGCTCTTGACAATTAGAGCCTGATTCTACCTTGACGAGACTTGAAAACATTCCTTTCTCTGAAGACTCAAGAGATGCTGTAGCGAAACTAATTTCTAAAATCTACAGATTTCTTTTCATCCATGAGCTGTTTCAGTTTTAGTACAACCATCTTTAAGTATAAAGATTAACAGGTGTCTGCGTTACCATCATTCTTTACTTTTAGAATATGGTTGTTTTCTCCAAAGACCTCAGTGAATGAAATAAATCTCTGAAAATAGTATCAGATGGAATGAGAGAGGGGAAACCTTTGATAAAGCTAAAGGTTTTAGTCTGTTGTCATCATTTCCGTCAGTGATTGGGCACCTTTGACATATTTGGTCTGTGATAGTGTAAGAGCGCTGCCAACACTGACTCCATCTTGTTCTCCCCTCTGGCTTGGAGGTGGCGCCACTCTAACTAGTTCGGGACCCTCTGGTGCACAGGTGGCGCCACTCTGGATAACTAGTGGGGAGCCCCTGGTGCACGGGTGGTGTCACTCTAAGTAACTACCCTGTGATCTCACCACCATGCCCCTCACTATCTACAAACTGTGGGTTGAGGTCCAGGCTCAGGCGGAAAGTATGTGGTGGAAAATAGGGGCAGAGAATAGCGATGTACTGGTCCGGATCGTTTTTCTCCCCTCCCCCCCCATTTGCTCCTATCAGTAAGTTACCCTGAATAAAATTGTGTAAATGGTATGGAGTGGCTTGCTTCATTTCTTTGGTATTCAAGTGCCTTCTGAGTCTGGAGATCCTTTACCGAGCCTCCTCCAACTTCTAAAGATTAGCTACTTCAGCTGTGTGCAGGCTTCCAGTAAAGACCGTAACATTACCTCTTCGTTCCCTAATAACAATGTTCTCACTTGGATGTGTTTGAAAACAGTTTCTTAATGATGTGGCAAAATCAGAAGTAATGTATCTTCATTTTTTGAAGTACTCTAAAACAGAGGTAATTAGATCTGGATAATTTTCTCTCCTTTTCTCTCATCCCCCCCCTTTTTTTTTTAATGACATTAGGGAACTTTACCAAGATTTTTTCTCATTTCTCATTATTTATTTTTCATATCTCTTACAGCCTCCTACAGTAGTTTTTTTCTCTTTGAATGCTTCCCTGAAAAATCTGTTTTAGTGTGGGAATTTGTGCTATGAGTGTTCTGAGTCCTTGAAGTTGCCCATGAGGCAGATCTGCTGGGGGAATCCGCATTGGGGGGAGTTAATCTCCTGGTGGGGGGGGACAGAAGAGGAGGAGTGCAGCTGGTCGGTGCTCACTGGGCAGGGGCAGGGCTGTTGCTGCCCATTTCTCTCGTGAATGGGGTCGCGAAACCTCAGAGGCAACTTTAGGGAGAGGTGAGTGCTGTGTCTAAACAGCTCCCCCTTCCTGATGATCCCAGTTGCCTCCAGAGTTTCTCACTTGGGGCTGTTCGGTTCTGGAATTGCTCTTTCCTTTTATACTGTCTTCAGGGCTCATTTGGGGTTAAGAGGCCAGCAGTCCACACAGGTTGTGTCTTGGCGGGAGCTGTGTTGTGTATCAGGCAGCGTTCTGGAGAGAAACAGAACCAGTAGGCTCTGAGAGAGAGAGAAAACCTGAGAGAGGTCAGTGGGATCTGAAAGAGAGAAAGAGATTTATTGTAAGGAATTGGATCACGTGATTACGGTGCTCACGAGTCCCCAAATCCGCAGAGTAAGTCAGCAAGCTGGAGACCCAGGAGAACCAGTGGTTTCACAGGCTCGACACCAAGAAAGATACTGGAAAAAAAGCTGCCCAGTTTGAAGGCAGTCAGGCAGAAAGAACTCTACTACAGGAGAGGGTCAGCCTTTTTGTTCTATTCAGGCCTTCAACTGATTGCATGAGGCCCACCCATATTGGGAAGGACAATCTGCTTTATTCAGTCTACCTATTTATTTACTTATTTAAGATTTTATTTATTTATTTGACAGAGATCGATCACAAGTAGGCAGAGAGGCAGGCAGAGGGAGAGGGGGAAGCAGGCTCCCTGCTGAGCAGAGAGCCCGATGCTGGGCTCAATCCGAGGACCCTGAGATCATGACCTGAGCCGAAGACAGAGGCTTAACCCAACTGAGCCACCCAGGCACCCATCAGTTTACCAATTTAAATGTTAATCTCATCTAAAAACACCCTCATAGGAATACCTAGAATAATAACTGACAAATATCTGGGCCAGTCAGGTTGACACAGAATTAATCCTCACAAGCCTTAAGAGTTTTGTTCTTTCCCTATAGTCCTATCACCTTGAATTAAGACCATCAACAATGATACATTGTTTTCCATTGTCTTGTCTTTTACCTTGACTAAAACTTCTAAATCAGGTTGGTTTTTTTTTTTAAGATTTTATTTATTTATTTGACAGAGAGAGACAGGGAGAGAGGGAACACAAGTAGGGGGAGTGGGAGAGGGAGTAGCAGGCTTCCCGCAGAATGGGGAGTCCGATGCTGGGGTCGATCCCAGAACCCCGGGATCATGACCTGAGCTGAAGGCAGACGCTTAACAACTGAGTCACCCAGGCAGCCCCTAAATCAGTTTGATTTATTGAAAAATAAATTGGTAATAGACACCTGTGGGTTTCCTGTTGCTTCCCTTCATTTTTAAGTGTCACATTGACTTTTGATTTCAAATGTTCATTCTCAGCTTTTCAAGGAATAAATCTTTTACTTTATTGAAAGTTTTGGTGGTTTTTTTTTGTAAAGAATCGGAAATGAGGGTTGAACTTTATAAATGCTATTTCAGTATCTGTCATTTTAGTTCTACCGTTTTTCTTCTTTGGCCTATCAAATGACAAAATCAGAATTCTTATGGGTCAGACTGGATAGTCTTTGCATTTCTGTGATATTTAATCTTAAAAGTTTTCTATTAATACATGCTGGGCTTTACTTTATGATGTTCTATTTAGAATTTTTACATTTAAGTTCTTACATGACATGACTAAAATTTTTTTTTCTCCCCTGTGATGTTTGGGAGTTTTGGTATCAGGGTTATGCCTTTTTTTTTTTTTTAAGATTTTATTTATTTGCGAGAGCATGTGTGTGCCAGCGGGGGGAGGGGCAGAGAGAGAGGGAGAGAGAGACTCCCCCAGCAGACCCTCCACTGAGCACAGAGCCCAATGTGGGGCTTATTAGCACTTTAAAAAGTGCTAGCCCTTGGACTTATTAATGATTCTGTTTGCTGGTTTACGATTGCATTCTGACTTTTACCTTTCAGAGTGTTCTCTGGTTCCTTGCAGTGCCCCCCTTTCTGCTACCAGCGTTCTCTTGGTTCTACACTACTTAACGGCTGAGACTCTCAGACCATCAATAATGCCCTGCCACATGTCAGCGGCTTTTGGTCTCTGCCGGTAGGAGGAAGATGTGGACAGATGGTGGCCAGGGCTGAAAAGTGCAGGCGTGGAGAAATAGTGGGAAGAGATTGCAGACGGTTGCCTCCTTCTGGAGAAGACAGCCCCTGAGTGGGGGTGGTTGGGCATCTGGTTGAGTGGGACAGGCTCTGGGTCACGGGCACGGGAGGGTGGGTGAGTGGGTAGAGCAGCTTTTTACTTTTGTTCAGATTGTATTTTGTTGAAGCAAATCAAGGCGTGTCATGAACTCACATTCATATTCACCATATGCATCAGTTTCTCCTTGATTCTGGTTAACACTTTGGTTTAATTGTTATTGCTACTGTAGGTTTTTTAATCTTTATCTGTTTCTTCATGGAAATTATTGAGAAGCTATCCATGACTCTGGTCGGGGGACCCGCCGGGTGCTTCTTTGCATCTGGAGTATGGCATGTGCAATTGAAAGATGTTTGAAAAGTATTTCATCTCCTCTAAAACGTAAAATAATCTCAGGGACTAGAGCATTTTCCTTGTCCATATAACAATAAACATATAAATGTAAGTTCATGAAAATTGAGTTTGTAAGCTCTTTTATCTGCTATTGTAATTAGGTGGTAGAGCTTCACTTCTGTACATTTATAATTCCCATTTCTGCTGTTTCGGGGTAGCTACTCCCTTCCCTCTGTTCAGTGCCTCCACCTCCCGGGCTCCCTCCACCCCACCCCCCCACTGTGTCTATAAAATAACACGTAGTTTAGATGATCTCTGCAGTTCCTTTTGGCTGATAGCTTATGATTTGGACTTTCCTGTGTGGAAATCCAAATGAGAATGTCTTAGAAAAGCTTCTTACTAAACTCGGTCTGTTGGTATCGCATACTTTTGTTTTCACTGGTCTTTATTAGGGACCCACAGTTTTGTTAGGTGAAGTTCAGAACAATGAAAAGGCATAAACCCTGCTTCTCAGGATCTTGTGATCACCAAGGGATATTGGGAAGAAAGGAAAAGAGGGTTTTATGTTGGCTTTAGTGGCGGAAATTGTCCACCTGAATGGCATACCTTGAAGATTGGTGAGGTTATTCCATATGGCTGGAAGGAAATGAAAAGCTTATTTGCTTTTTTCGTTTCCCTCCCCCTCCTCTGTATATTCTTATCGCTTTCCCAATATAAAATAAATGATGGGAGTTGATCCTGTTTATGGTATGTGGCTCAGGGCATGGGAACCTTCACCTTATTTTTTTCTGCCTTGAATTGAACATGAAATTCTGATGCTATAGGGCAGAGGAGAGACCAGGGTTTATGAAGACTGCATAGCCTGTGAATCTTAAGTAGAGCTCTTCAATTATTAGAGGTTCAACTTTTTCTCACTTTTCTACTCAAAGTGTTACGGCAAGGAAAGCAGCTTTAAAAGATAAGAATCTTAGTTCGGTAGATAGAGTTTTGAAGAGGTGTTTGAACAATGGCTTCAAAAACAGCATTTATTTCTATAATAAATGTAATACTTGTTCACCTTAGAAAGTACAGAAAGTATTGGCAATAGCTCACAGTAGTGATTATTTGTTATTTTCTATAATGGCCATGGCAGCCCTGTGATGTGGGTCATGCCGTCATTCCCTGAGTGGACAGATGAAGAAACCGAAGCTTAGGAAGGTCACTGTTTCGCTGCTTATCCTTCTGATCCCCCCCCATAAACTTGTTCGATAAAATTTAGATTGTGCAAAGCATGTTTTATGACCTACTTTATCAACTAATAACACATTTTTTAAAAAGATTTTATTTATTTATTTGACAGAGAGATAAGAGAGTACAAGTAGGCAGGGCGGCAGGCAGAGGGAGAGGGAGAAGCAGGCTCTCCACTGAGCGGGGAGCCCGATGCGGGACTCGATCCCAGGACCCTGGGATCATGACCTGAGCCGAAGGCAGCGGCTTAACTGACTGAGCCACCCAGGCACCCCAACTAATAACACATTTTAAGAATACTTCCCTTTGTTATTAAAAGTCTTTGAAAACAGATTTTAATGTCTATAACATTTAATCTTAGGAAATTTATTTAACCCAGCATTTCTTAACCTTGGGACTGTTGGCATTTTGGGCAGGATAATTTTTGTTCTGGGAGATTGTTCTGTGTATTGTAGGATGTTTAGCATCATCTCTGGCCTGTACTTACGAGATGCCAGCAGCACTTTGTCCTCCCACTCAGTTGTGACAACAGAAATGTCTCCAGACATTGCCAGATAAATGTGTTGGGGGGATAAAATTACCCTGGGTTTGAGAATCCCTTATTTAACCATATGTATTTTATGCTTTTAGAAATATATGGATATGGTGGTGCCTGGGTGGCTCAGTTAAGCGTCTGATTCTTGGTTTTAGCTCAGGTCTTGATCTCAGGGTTGTGAGATCGACTCCTGTGTCAGGCTCCGCTTTGGGTGTGGAGCCTGCTTAAGAGTCTCGCTCTCTCTCTCCCCATCACTCTCTCTTTTCCTCTCTCCCACTATAAAATAAAGTAAAATAAAATAAAATAAAATAATTAAATATATATATGGATACGAATAGACTCATTGTGAATTATCAGTATGAAAAAGTGGACCCGTGTCATCTAGATTATATTTATCAGCTCTAATTTCAGCTACTTTCTTTGGTTAATATGTTTTCAGTAATAGCAGTATTGCTTGAAAGTCAAAATTTAACAACATTATTTGCATTCATATAAGAATGTAATTGCCTATCTGTCACCAGTCTGATGGAAAGGCATCCTGGGAGCTTTGACCACAGTTGTTTTATTGTGGATGAATTCCATTATCTCCATGTCACTTTCTTAAAAAGTTTGATCATTGAGGCAGCTATAATACCTTGTGTTATTAATGGAAACCAGAAGTTACTCTTTCAGCTTGTTTATGTAGTTTTCTTGATATGTTTTGACATTTTGGAAGGATATATAAAGCCGTCTTTCCTACCAGCCATCTTTTTGTGTAAAGAAAATTATTTTCTGTAATAGAACTCTAGCCTACAATAATTAATGGTTGCCTTTGCCCTTTTAAGGAGATAGCATTCAGTTGCGGGGGTGGGTAATAGGCAAAACAGGGCTAATTGGAATCGTTAGTCGCTGATTAAATATGAATCTTATGTTCAGGGTCTTTATGTAGGTTTTTCTCACCATAGATCTCTTTTATTCTTTTGTCGTAAAGTTCAAGATTAACATGACAGATTTTGGGAACGTCCTGTAATGTGCATGTATATGCCTGTATGTTTACTGATAGGACTATAGTTTCAAATAGATGAACTTACACAATAAAATGTATAGTTCTCGACTTTGTTGCTAATACCCTTGTAGTGAATAGAATAGGTCTGCTTCTTAAAAGTTTGTTAGTTATGTTTTTGAGACTCAAATTATGTGTTTTGATTGACTTACAGTATAGTTTGAATTATGCTTTTTAAAAAAAGAAACTTATTTGTATTTGGCTCGACTGTTTTTTTTTCCCCTCTTCTCCCCGTGTCTTCTCTATTGAATAGTGGTCACAAAAAATTTCAGTATGTCATGGGACTTCTTTCAAAGTGAATTTTTTTGGGGTGCTTTGGTGCCTCAGTTGGTCGAGTGTTCAACTCTTGATTCTGGCTCAGGTCATGATCTCAGGGTAGGGAGATCAGGTTCCATGTCAAGCTCTGTGCTAGGTGTGGAGTCTGCTTCGTATTCTCTCTCTCCCCTTCTCTCCCTCCACCACCCAACAACAAATAATAACAACACCCAAACCAAAGTGAATTATTCGTAGAGAAAGAAAAATTTTTTTAAATACAGAATTGCTATAATTCAGACCTTCTGAAACTAGATTTCAGTAGCTTTTTTTAAAAGACTTTATTTATTTATTTATTTGACACAGAGAGAGAGAGAGAGAGAGAGATCACAAGTAGGCAGAGAGAGAGGAGGAAGCAGGCTCCTTGCTGAGCAGGGAGCCTGATTCGGGGCTCGATCCCAGGACCCTGAGACCATGACCTGAACCAAAGGCAGAGGCTTTAACCCACTGAGCCACCCAGGCGCCCCTTCAGTAGCTTTTTAAATATCAAACTACCAAAGGGTGCCTACCAGTTTTGAATATTTCAGTTCCCCTTAAGCAAATTAGAATTCTGTAGAGGATGTTCTGGCTTTTCTTTTATACCTTCATACCCATGGTTGATAATTCTTTTGCGTTTTATTAACACTCAGTTTTTTAGCCTGGAAGTTCAGATTGCGTTTTTTTGGTTTTTCTTTTTTTCATGTTGGTAGTGTTCCTATTGTATCTGGCTTTGGATTTGCTCCTCATCAGATGCAGTGGTGACATGAGGCCAAGTAAACCATTCATCTTATCATAATTTCTGAATGTTCAGCCGAGGGCTTTCTCACAGGTGAAGCCGGAGGCCATCTCGGTAGAGTGAGGTGGTGATTCGGCAGGGAGTTGCTCAGACCTGCTGGTATTTTCCACTAGCTTAACTCGGGTCTTATAGCTCACCCCTCCCTTTCAGTATTTCTGGTATTTTATTTTGGGAGGGGAAAAAGAAACAGAATAACAACAGCAAAAACCAGTGCATTTTAATAAAGAAATAGTATCCAGAAATAAAATTTTAACTTCTTTATTAAGAGTAACAATAAAAACTGTAATGATCTTTCCATTTAACTCCCTGAATACATCATGTGACACACATTTTTTGAAAGTAAAATTCAGATTCTCCTCTGGACTGTAACGTGGTATATAAAATGTACTGGTGTGTGAAAGATATGGAGAAAGTTAAAAGAGGATGAAAAATTGGTTATAAACAACAAAAAAGTTTTTCTTGTACATGAATTTTAAGTTATCAGGTAAAAAGTGCAATATTCTTGTGGGTGTACACATCTAAGTTAGCTGATAGGACTCCTGCCATGAAAATTTACTTTACAGTGTTAGTAACAAATTGCTGAATAGTTTTTCAGGCAGAAATCTTTAATTGCCTTAATCTGTTATCCACAAAAATATATTTTGCTTTTAAGTTCAAGCTCGTAGGAATGACTGTGATATAAAATTTATTTTCAGATAGTTCAGATATAGGATGGTTTAAAGGACTTGTCTTTAATTAAAAGTGCTCTACACTTAGTGAAAATCCATGTTAGTTGAAGAATTGATTCTTTTTAAAGGAAAGCTGCAAATTTTTCTTGTATGGGTAAATGTCACTCTGTTCATATCTTCGCTTAGCTGCAAGTCAAGACTTGTACTATTCCACGAGGTTGTCATAGAAACGCAGTTAACTGTCATCTCAACTCAGACTGTTGATGGTTTTATTTGTAGGTTTGCAAGATTATTAAAATTTAACAAAAATTATTGATTTGCCTTTTATTAACACTGGGTTGTTTTCCATGGAAATTAAAACTGCACGGAAACCTTTCTTTCTGCTTAAATTTTTTTAAAGGTGAAACTATATTCAATCTGCTTGATTTTTTAAAAAATATATTTAAAATGTGATATATAGTCTGCAGCAGTGGAATAACCTCCATGAATTGTATTTTTGAATCATTTTCCATTGTCTTTGTTTATAGCAAGCAGGAACAAAAAGGCTTAAAAATTCACCTTTAGCCTGCTTTTTAACTTAACATAAAAGATACCTGTCAGAAAAGCATGAAATGCTACATCAAGTGCCTAATATCGGAGTTTTCATTTTATTTATGGGTTTTGAAGCCTAGCACGAATGCTTCAGTGAGCTGTGTTGTGAAAGTATTTATTTTTGTATATTTATGTGAGAGGAATTATTTAGTTTTCACTTATAAATAAGACAGGCAAACCTTATTTACAGTAACTTTATCTAATGGTCCGTGGATGAGTGCTTTTATGCAAAACAGTCAAGAGGCTAGAATTAACTTTTCACGTTGGATGCACATTTGATGTCCAGACTTGAGCAACATGTGGCATCTTATTATAAAGACCAGCATTCAGGATTCAGTTTGTATTTAACACATTTACTTCAGAAGGCACACATCATCTTTGCCACATTTAATGTTAACTTTGTGAGGATTTCTGTTTCTTGCTTGTAGGTATGTAAGTGGAAGTGTTTATTTGTTGCTTTTTGTAATTTTCCTTTTTGTAGGTTTTTTTACATGTGGTTAATTAGCTCTTTTAACAAGTCGCTTTTGACATATGATGACTCCTTGGGTTGGTTATCGTCAGTTATCTTTCTAAAGAAGTATAGGGGGTTGTTTTATTTTTACGTGGAGCCTAATGTGGGGCTCGAACTCATGACCCTAAGATCGAGACCTGAGCTGAGATCAAGAGTCAGATGCTTGGGCGCCTGGGTGGCTCAGTGGGTTAAAGCCTCTGCCTTCGGCTCAGGTCATGATCCCAGGGTCCTGGGATCGAGGCCCACATCGGGCTCTCTGCTCGGCAGGGAGCCTGCTTCCTCCTCTCTCTCTCTGCCTGCCTCTCTGCCTACTTGTGATCTAATCTCTCTCTGTGTCAAATAAATAAATAAAATCTTTAAAAAAAAAAAAAAGAGTCAGATGCTTAACCAGCTGAGCCACCCAGGCACCCCAGGATGTATAGGTCTTTTAGATAGCCATGCCTGTTATACTCCGTTTTGTCGTTCTTTGTTCTTTGTTATTGTTGGAAAGTTAGTAGTGGGTACATCATTTCTGTTTTTTAATACTCTTACTAAATAAACAACTGATAGCTTGTATATACTGGGGAAATAAATTTGACAGCTCATCAAAGGCATGGAACATTGATTTTTTAAAAGATTTTATTTATTTGAGAGAGAGCGGAAGCGTGAAAGCATGAGTAGGGGGTGGGGTGGTGAGGGAGAAGCAGACCCCCGCCAGTGAGCAGGGAAGCTGATGTGAGGCTCCGTCCCAGGGCCCTGGGATCGTAATCTGAGCTAAAGGCATGTGCTTAACCAGCTGAGCCACCCAGGCGCCCCTCCTGATTTTGTTAAACCACATTGACTGTTCTTGATTATATTACCTTTGTAGCTAGTCCGCACAATGGCCCCCGGTGATCCTCACCTGTAATCCCTCCTCCCCTCCCACACCGAATCATGGTTGACCTGTATGATCAATAGAATATTACACAAGTGTGACCTCTTAGGCTAGGTCATATTCAACTTTGCTTTCTCCTGGATCACTCACTGCGGGGACATCATTTTCCATGTCCTGAGGACGCTCTGGCAACCCAGATAGAGGTCAGTGAAGTGAGGAACTGAAGCCCATTGCCATCCAACCCTCCAGCATCAGCTTGCCCACCATTTGAGTGAGCCATTGTGGAAGCAGATCCCCTAACCCCAGTCAAGTGTTCAGATGGTGGTAGCCTCAGCAGCCATCTTGCCTGCATCCCCATGGGAGACCTTAAGTCTGAACCACCTAGCTAAGCCAGTCCTGTATTTTTTGCCCACAGAATTATTAAATTCATATTTAAATGGTTAAAACTAAAATAATATATATTTGTTGTTTTAAATCAGTAAACTCTGGGATAATATGTTATGCAGCAATAGATAACTAATGCATCTGATAAATATATTTTTAAACATTTCCTATTGATCACACAGTTCATAGTTATTTGTAGGCATAGAAGTTGTGGAGGCTTCTGTAGCCTCGTTTTCTGTTGTGATTTGGAGCATCATTTTCATAGGTGATTGGGTAGTGTGTTATATAAGTCCTTAACTTTAGGGCATTCATAACAATTTGAATTTTGGTTTTGTGTATGTGTCTTGGTGAAATTAAAATTTCTGATCATCATTTTGTACTAAAAATCAATCAATAAGTTGGAATAATTACATTTAACTCTCCAGTGTTTGTTTCTTTAAAGTCAAGAGAATGGAGGGATCTGATATTAAGTCTGTTTCATGGTGTTTGATGTATATTGTCCTTTCCTTGCAGTGATGCAGTTCTGTGCCCCAGAGGTAAAGATTTCTTTTGGCATTTAAGTTTGCATCTCTGCCTGGTGTGTCCTGTCAGTCATAATCTTCACCAGGCCTGGCACTTACTACCCTACAAGTTGTTTTTCTTTTACTTACTTTTTACTGTGGCATACCTAGGTGTTATTTTCTTCATATTTATCTTGCTTGGGATTGTAAAGCTTCTTGAATTCCTGGGTTGATGTCTGTCAGTTTCAGGAAATTCTCAGTTGTTAATCTCTGTATATGTCATTCCTACCTTCCCCCCCCTTCCCATTTTTCTTAATTTTTTGGGACTTTAACTAAAAATGTTAGCCCTTTTCCCTGTGTTCCACATATCCCCTATTCTGTATTTTTCATCCGTTTCTCTACTCTGGCTTCCCTTTGGATATTTTTTGACCTGTTTTACACTTCACTAATCCTGTCTTCTGCTAAGCCATCTGTTGCGTTCTTAGTTTCAGTGACATTTCTCACTTTTAAATTTTCCATTTGAATCTTTTTAACGGATTACAATTCCCTGTTGAAAATTTCTATCTTTTCATCTGTCTTCTCTCTTTTTTGAACGGATGAATCATAGTCATATTAAAGCCCTTTTTGCTGACTCCAGGTCACCCATGGGTCTGTTTTTATGGTCTTTTTTTCTCCTTGACTTTGAGTTACTTAGTCCTGTCCTGTGGCATACCTGGTGGTTTTTTATTGATTTTATTACTTTTTATTCTCAGTATCATAAGTGGAAATGGTAGAGGCCCGAGTAGTTTTCATATTCCAAAAAGAAGTTTCTTTCTCTCAGGAGTCACCCTGTCCTTTACTGGACAGGTAGGTTGGAGGTTACATACATACATTAATCCAGTCAGGGGTTGAACTGAGTCTGAGACTCTGAGACAGATTGATGTTTTGGTAAGCACTTTTTTTGTGTCCTTTAGGGACCAGGAGTTCCAAGTAGCCTGTGGTATTTATTTCTTATCTTCTCAGCACACCAAGGCAGCTGGTTTGCATTTTGAGGCTTTCTGTTTAGCTTTTTTAGCCTCATGCCCCATGTTGCTTTGGAAATCGGCAGTTGTCTTATGGGGAAAAGTAGCTGGGTAACAAGCTCACTTGTCTGCCTCTCCCCTCCACTGGGATCTTAGCCCCTCAAGCTTCCAGTTTTGTTATCCGAGCCCTACAAGTACCAGAAGGTTTGCTGCTCTTCCTACCCTCAGCAGTGGCTGTCCTCCAAGGCAGAGCTTGTGCTCTCAGCCTCTTGTCCTAAACCCAGAATTGGTAAATACCTCCAGGAAGAATGGCTGGCGCAAGAATGGCTCACCTCCCCACGCTTTCTCTGGCTCCTCCACCACCTTGGAATCTTGGTCCTTCTAGCTCAGGTGGTGGCTTCAGCAGCCCTTTCACTGATGCCTTCGACTGTTGCTCTGTATTTTGTAAGGCTTCTGGTTTTTCTGGGTGGGAGCATTTGCATGCCTCATGCTACTCAAATGTTAGCTGGGAAGTGAAGACTATACAATTATTTTTGAAGGGAATGTCAGTGACTAGATTATGTTTATGAACTTCTATTTTGGCCCGCTTTATCCTGTCACAGTTGATGGTACATGCTCATTTTATGGTTTCTCATCACATTTTGATACAGTAAAATAACATCTTTTTCTGAATCATTGTAATAATTTTTATAGTTTATCCTTGATTTAATTCAGAACCATCATAGTCAATATAGGTTCCTAACTTTACTCTGTAACTGTGAGGATTAAGGATATCATAAGGTATGCTGTGTCAACAATGAGGTTGAACATACAAAGTTAGTAATAATGCATACAAAATGATTAAGAAATTCTGATACATTTAAGAAAAAGAAATTTTTAATGCATTAGGTTTATTCAGATGAAAGTAAACAATACATTTTCTAACAAACACAAATGATCATGGATTATCAGCTTTGAAAAATAAACATTAAAATATTTTTATCTGAAGGTATAAATACGTTTTGTTGTACATAAAATTTCCAATTTTCCTTTCTTTGATTTTTAAAAATTATTTCTAACTGAAATGAGATACTCTGAAATCTGACAAAAATATTTATAGTCTTGAGATATGAAATCTAGGTCTTTGGAGGGTTATTGTATTCCTATCTCCCTGCTGTGAGTGTTTTATGCCCGTGAGGTCAAACTGACAAGTATTTTGCCCACACATCTTTTATTGGCTTATGCGGCCAGGTAGTTTTGTATTTACTCTAATATGCTGAAGTTGAATACTGTCGGCAGTAAGAATGTATACTCCTGTTTTCAACCTTTGAATGTATTCTGCTGGTGAAGTTGTAGCAGCTGATACACCCAGTTGGAAAAATGAAACATGAAGATCTTAACCTTGAGCTCTAGTTGTAGTTATTGACAGTCATTGAGGAAGCCCTCTCTGGGTTCCCCGTAAGAAATGTGTTTTGAGTCTGACTATTTCAAACAAATCTGTGATGGCTGTCATTTTCTCTGCTCTTTGTGCAGGAAGAAGAAAGTGAAGAGGAGCCCAAACTGAAGTATGAAAGGCTTTCCAATGGGGTAACTGAAATCCTTCAGAAGGATGCAGCTAGCTGCATGACAGTCCATGACAAGGTAAGGTAGCCCCTCCAGATGATTCTTCTGTAAGTTGTTTCTCTTGTAAGTTCGTTTATACTTTGGAGTCCTGATGCTCTTGGTGGTGGCTTTTTCCAGTAATTGTGTCTCCCTTCCACTCTTCCTTTCTTCTTCCTCTCCAACGAAAAAATGAAAACGACAACCAAAAACATTATATGTATGTATTTGCACGCACAGACACACCCCCCCATACTGCAGAATTTAGATAGATATGAAAGATTTATAGCAAGTAGTTCTTGGCAATTCCATCGCTTTAAATTCCTCAAACCATAGTAGTATAGTTGGGAGGTGTTAAGATTGGAAGTGGTATAGCACTCAGTGGTTTTCGTAAGAGCAGAAGAGATTACATTGGAGGTGTTAGGAATCAGTAGAAAGGCCCCAGATGATTACTTATATGACCCGTGAATGAATTAAAATATTCCACATTTTAGTCTTTGCCATAACAAAGCCTCCAAGTTCGAGTCCAAGCTAATGCTCTACAGCACCCTTGGACCAAACCAAAATGTGTTGTAAGTGGAGTACTGGAGATCGGGCCATTTGAACCATTGCCCTCTTCTTCCCATGGGCCCCATGAGTGAGGCAAGCCCCCAGGTCTGATCCATCCATCTGGCTTTATCCTGTGTTACCAGCTGTGTTGCCTCGCCCCTACCTTTCCTTTTTCCTTCATGTCTCATTCCGCTGTAAACATTCCTGTATTCACTCAACCTGTTATTAGAATGTTTGCTCTTGCTTCACCAGAAACCCCGCCTTCGGGGCACCTCTTGTTAGGTTGTACCACCGTCTTCCCCTTCCCATTGTTGCCATCTTCTCATTCCCATTGCTGTCATGTCCTAAATTCCTCTTCGCTTTGCTTCACTCACTGAAGACTGGCCTTGCCGACCTTCTTGCAGACCTTTACCTCTGCCTTGTCTCATCTCTCCACCAGTAAGGCCACTGGATGGCGTGCATACCTGGAACTTGAGGATCTTTCAGTGCGCTCTCTGCTGACCCCTTTTATCCTTCAAGCCTTTGTGTTAATTTTCCTACTAACCCCGTTCTGTGGCTTTAGGGAGCTCTGATCTTGAATCGGTTCTTTTTTTAATTTCTCGTCTCTGTTAGGTGGTTAACTAGCCTTGCTTTCTACCAGTGTATTCACTTCCCTTACGTCCCTGTCCTTTGTCGTGCCCCTCAAGCCACTACAAATACCATTACTGATTTATTCTTCATCAGCTCCTTTAGTCCTTAGTCTGTCTTCCCAGCCACTGTCCCTTCACCCTGGGGATGCCATTTCTATATAATTAAGAAAATTGCATCTCTCTGGCATGATGAGCCTCAGCTCCTGACCCCTTTCCAAACTCATCTGGATCCATGCCAGTCCTTCCCCACAGGAGGCTTTCTTCCTCCTGTTCAGAAGTCTTTTTGTCTACTGTTGATCTGCACTGCATCTCATTTCCCCCCTCCTCTCCTAGTGATGCTAACCCTAGCCCCAGGTCACCATGTATCTCTTTCTGTGTCTGTAGATTTCCCTGTCTTGGATATTGCATAGACATTGAATCATACATTGTTTGGTTTCTTGTGTCTGGCTTCTTTCACTTAGCATAATGTTTTTGAGGTTCATGGGTAACATAGCTTGGATTGGTTCTTCACTCCTTTTTGTTGCTGAATAGTATTCCATTGTATGGACATACCACATTTTGTCTGTCCATTCCCCAGCCGACAGACAGACATTTTGCTCCTTTCAGAAGTGTGGATCTCACCTTTCTTCTACACAAAAGCTTTGAGAGAAGCTTTCTTAAAGCCTTCTTATCATGGCACTATTCTTTTATTATTCTCTTGATCATTGCTGTGATTCCCTTCTGGTTCTTTCACTTTCTCCTTACCTCCACCTTCCCTCACATGTTGGTTTTCCCAGGATTTCGTCCATTGTCCACAATTTTGTTTAGTTTGTACCTTTCTTCATTGTAAATGTCATAATTCCTGTGACCGCCTGCACACTGACACCTCCCCAGAGTATTGTGCTGCTTTATCCCGGTGCCTCTTAAACAGTTCTTCCTTTTATTCTGTTTGTACCTGAAACTCAGCACAGCCATGATGAATGCATCTTCTTTTCCATCTCTAATCTCTCATCTGTTTTTGATCTCTGTCCCATTTGCCAGCATCACAGTCCCTTGTCACCTAAGCCAAAGCTGACACTTCCTTTGCTTCCACCCAGTCATTCTTAAGCCCTGATGATTTTCACACTTCCCCTGCCTGCACTCACAGACCTCTCATTTTTCTACTTTAAAGCCCCCTGCCACCTGCTTGCCAGGATGATCTGTTGAAAATACAGGTTTAAAACCCTAGTGTGATTTTCACCATCTGCTATATAAAGTCTAAGCTCCTTACTGTGGTGTGTAAGACCCCTTGAGATCTTGCCCTCTCCTGCAGTTGGCTTTATGTCTTCCCACTTTGCTCTGCACGGGTGGTGTTCTGATAGCAACGCTTGGCTGTTTTTACTCATAGCACCGCTTCTCCCGGGATTCTGCCCCATCTCACCTGCGTGAGCCCACTCCCATCCTGAACCCTCATCTTTTAGTTCAGGCACTTGTCATTCCTTGTGGAACTAACGCACACCTTGCCAGGCAGTCTGCTCTCCTACAGATTTGCTTTCGCTCTGGTCCAGCCACAACACTCCTTTATATTAAAGTCATCATCTGGAAATTCAGATCTGATCATGAAATCCTCCCTAGAATTCTTGATTGTTTTCCTGATGTTTTGTGATTCGGACACCCTCTCCCACACCCCTTTCCTCTCCTACCTTTCATCTCCATAAATATTCAGATGTTTCCTATTAACTGACCTTCCAGACTCATCCCTGTCTCTTTCCCTGGGTACAAACTAGATGCCCCTGACATATAACCTCTCGTTGTTTCTTAACTTTGTCCTGTGTGATTTTATGTGATTCCATGCCTTTGAGCAAGTTGTATCCATTCTGCCTACAGTGGTCTTTACTACAAGACTGTCTGCCTCACAGTCTACTGTCTAACTCCTCCTTCAGAGTTAAGCACAGCTGACATTGGCCATGTTCCATAGGGCCTTAGAGATGCTGCCATTCTAAGCAGACTCTTTAAATTTAATTAGTCTTTTTAATCTGTCTCCTTTGTTATACCATCACCCTTTTAAGTTACACCTGCTTATTATCTCAGCATATATGGTTGAACCTCTGAACGGATGAAAAGGAGAACACAGTTTGCCTGCCCAGAGATCAAACTTTATTAACACCACAGTTAAACCAGCCCGGTCAAGGAGCCTTCTGACAGTGGGAACTGTAATCAGTGCTGACTTTTAGAACACACACTCTTAATCTGATGCCCATGTTTCTATTTATGAGGCTTCTGATCAGTTGAGAGTATTTTGGCTCTTAATTCAGGCCCTCGCTCTGCCACCGATTGACCATTTCCAGGGAGGTCACATCAACTCCCAGGACTTAGTTTCTTGTGTGTAGTTAAAAGCACTCCCTGCTCTGATGTTTTGAATACGATAAAACGCTAGTTTTAGATGGAGCATAGATGACAGTATACAACTGATCACATAGGAAATGTACTTCTGCTTGTTTCCTTTGTGATGTCCAAGGCGTGTCACTTGTTCTGCTTGTTTACTTACACAAAGTCCACTCGTTCAGAGTAGAAGCCTTTATGCCAGGGGCTGGGATGGGTTAGAAGGATTGGACGTCCATCTGGTAGTTTATAAAAGGAGTCAAGTTTCTGTAATTAAACATGAAGGGGGCTGGTTAAATTATGCTTATTCTTTGCCCATCCTGGATTTAAAGTGTTCTCAGGTTAAAAAAAAGTTAATAGTTACAAAAGCTCAAGGCTTTTAATGGCTAGAAAGAGTCACATTGAAAGGATTTGAATTTACTTTTGTGATTTGTGGCCAATTTTGCATTCTTTTTTGAATTTTTGAGTAATCAAAAACATTAGCAAGTGAAAGCATGACTCATCAGTAATTTCAGTAGTTAAATAAATTTTCTAAGACCTATATTGTTGTCTTATCAAACTTGTTTAACAGCAGTGAAGTTATTTATTTCTAAAAGGCAGCAGCAACAATTTATCTAATCCAAATGATGAAATGTTTTAGTAAACAAAAGGTAGCTTGTCATAGAAACCACTGCATTTATTTATTTATTTATTTTTCTTGGGGGGGTTGGGGAAGAGGGAAAGAGAATCTTAAGCAGTCTCCACGCCCAGTGTGTGGATTTCACATCCTTGAGATCATGACCTGAGCCGAAATCAAGATTTGGACGCTTAACCGACTGAGCTACCCAGGCACCCCGAAACCACTGGATTTTTTGTTCAGAAGTAAAGTAATTACAGTTTCAGGTTGAAACTATAAAATCAAAATAATTATTTTATGTTTCCTTTCCATCTTAAATATTAAATGAGTTGAACTAGTAATCTCGAAAAAGGAAAAAAGTAAGGAATTAATATTTGGGTACTCTGCATAGAACGTTTAAAACTTTTGATAAAATAAAGTATCACCAGAAGTTCAAGAATGGCCTTCACAGAGGTGTTGGAGAATCACCCAGTACTGAAGCACCTTTAGGATCCGAGCCCCTGTACTTTTCTAATAAACTAAATACAGTATTTATTTTTTTTT
>LNAC01000465.1:1143332-1225074 GCA_002007465.1 Ailurus styani
TTTTTTTAAAGATTTTATTTATTCATTTGACACAGAGAGAGAGATTACAAGTAGGCAGAGAGGCAGGCAGAGAGAGAGGAGAGAGGAGGAAGCAGGCTCCCTGCTGAGCAGAGAGCCCGATGTGGGCCTCGATCCCAGGACCCTGGGATCATGACCTGAGCCGAAGGCAGCGGCTTTAACCCACTGAGCCACCCAGGCGCCCTAAATACAGTATTTATGAGGAGAATCAATATTGTTGAATACTTGGGGTGCGGTGAGCTTTTACGACACGTTGTTTTATCATAGCCTCAGAAAAAGGCAGAGTATTTGTTTTTAGTTAGTATTATGCAGGGTTTTTGTTTTTCTTTTTAATTTTTTTAATTCAGATATTGTCAGAGTCACTGTGGCAAGAGAAAATTACAACCGAGAGCCATCTGAGTCCTCTGTTTCTGATTAGAATGTTCTTTTGCTTTGGATGCAACATTAGAATGTTGTTTTGCTTTGGGTCCCGGTTTGGTTTAAATATTCAGACTAATTTCCCCCTAGAATTACCTCTTGCCCCTTCCTTCGCGGGGCCCAGGCTTCCCGTTTCCAGCAAGTCTGCTGTCTGCCCTGGATGAGTAATCGGCGTGGCACCCGGTGCATTCAGGCAGGCCTGTGCGCTGGAATCGTCATACCTAGTTATGTCTGCACACCTGATGTTTTATTAACCAGTATTGATTTTTTTACCCGGGGGACTTTTTTCTTCCTGAAAAAAGGCAACCTTGCAGGAGTGAAAGGCATTGCAGGGGATGAATTTCTAATGAACCCCTTCTTTCCCTTTTTGTGACTTCTCTTTAATGTAGCTTCATATTTTAAGTGCCTGAACTGAAATTTCATTTTAAGCAATTCCATTTCGATAAAATCCTTTTAAATCTTGACTTTCTGTAAGGTTATTTTTATAAAGATTGTGCTGCTTGACTGAAACGCTTAGTAGTGCCTGTAAATTTGAGCATTTCATTATAGGTTGCAACGAAGCATGCTCACATGCAATGAAATACATAGAATTTGGAACTATTTGAGTAATGCTGCGAGAAGTAAAAAGGAAGAAAAATCTCGTGTCGTATTTCAGGTAGTCCTAAAGTTTCTTTGTGTTTGTTTAGGGTCAGTTCAAAGAATTGAAGGAACACTGGGAGATGTGAACTCTTGCATACCATAAAATGAATACGTAGCTCAGCAGTTATTTTGTGACAGAAAAGGATTTTTTTTGCATTAGAATATAAACATTCACACTCAGTATTATACACTAACTTTTACAGAGGCATCTAAATGCTGACTGATAATATAAATACTTCCGAGCCTTTTCGTCTCTCAGCATGACTTAGATTTTCCTTTCTTTAAGAAAAAAAAAAATCATACTTTGGCGTTTGTGCATGTGTATATATTTGTTCAACTTAAATGATAGCACAGATTTACACATTTGCCGTAAATTAAGCGGGGGTTAATCATTCCCTTCTGACTTGGAGCTCAACCGTAGGTTGGTCGTATCTTCCCCGCTGCCCTGGAATCTGCGGCCTCAGTCCATCAGGCATTGTGTACGGACCGCATCACGCCATTAGTTGTCAGCAGATGAGGGTCCTCATGAGTCCTTCTGACAGCCAGCTTGTCCTCTCACAATAAAGCAGGCCCTGCTCTGTTATCTCCCCGAAGCTGGAAACAAGCCTTCTCCAAGGAGGGCATCTCTTCCAAGGCGTTGCGTGCCACTTACGCATTCCGAGTCTTGACTTTGAAAATGGGTTGATTACTAAATGTGTATTAATGGTACATTAATTAACTGACCCCTCTGTTCCTCTTGCAGTTTTTGGCACTGGGCACCCATTATGGCAAGGTCTATTTACTTGATGTCCAGGGAAACATCACTCAGAAGTTTGACGTAGTAAGTATGCAGTATCAAATAATGTGTGAACTGACTTTGTGCTGAAAATTTACGCTTTACAGTATTAGCTTTAGCAGTTTGTTGTAATAATCTAAAGAAAGGGCCTTTATCAATTCAATCAGAGTGCTTGGAATGTAACTCTGAATTTTATAGTATATGCTAAAAATTACAAAGGTGAATGTAAAACGAAAGAAGTCTGTAAATATATATATATAAGCATATACATGTACATTTTATATTTTGACTTTTTATCTTTATATGTGAACCCCATTTAAAATTTTATTTTTATAAATCTGTTGAATTGTAATTCTTTAGTTAAATAGTTAGATTTTTTTTTAGTTAAATAAATAAAAGACTATTATAGTCATCCATTTGACTTTAAATGAAGTATTTAAAGTACTTCTGTATGTATTCTTTTTAAATTAGAACAGTGCGGACTATCTAGGTGAATTATATTATTAAAAGAAAAAGTAGTGCTTTTATTAGTGAATACTGGTCCTAATTTATATACAGGCCAAGTTGTGAAATCCTTAAAGTGTGAGGCTCTCTCATTTGGTCACTTGTAAGTACATGTCCCACCATCTTCTCTAGATGCCAGATGTAACTGAAGACTGATTGATCACCTTGCTGGTTCAGTTTATCTCGTTTAAATAGAGAAAGCTAATATTTTATGTGGATGTTCTGATGCTTGGATTCTTGGGGGATTCTGTTGATCGAAAGTAAAGAGCTAGGCTTTTTAATTTTTTATTTGTGATTTGAAATCACTGAGGATGAAGGAAATGTGGAATTTGAAGCTGGTTTTTGTGTTTGAGATGTTCCTTGAAAGTTTCAGGAGAGTGTCCATGGTTGCGTGCGTGTAAACATTCAGGGTGAATAGGATGCTCGTTTTAGGGGCCGGGTACTACTTTTTCAAAGACAGCATCAGCACTTGTTGAAAGATCTATTACAAGGGACTGGTATAGTTTATAAAGAAGACCACAGTTTCTGAAGTTGGCACATTGTGTAGGAAAGGAATAGGTTGCTTCATTTTACTTATAAGAAACTGAACCACCATTCGGTGGTGACAGAATCTTGGGAATAGTCCAGGAAGGGACTTAACGCGCACGTCTCATACTAATACATCAGGCAGATTGCGGGTTCGTGTTTTGCTTCAGCATCTTTCAGACAACAGGAATATGTGTTGGACCTCCACCTACGTCCTGGACACACATCTTGGTGACTTAAACGTGTGTTCTTTCAGTTGCCATCCATTCAAACGTGTGGCTGATGCTGGGAAGAGCTGTTTTTCATGGTGTAACCTGTAGCTCCTCACCATTAAAAACAAAACAAAAACAACCCAATAAAATCTCACCCTGGTCTGGTCTCTTGAACTTCCTGCTCTAGGTGGACGATTAGGTGACACTCTGCTTCTGAAGAAGTCTTTTAAATATTGTATAGAAATTGCAGTGCTTCATTGCTGAGGTTCGTGGGCCTACCTGCTGGCTCCGTTGCCGAAAGAGAAACCAAGAAAAATGCTGTAGTTTATTCATGTGTTTGTCCACTCATTCATTCATTCATTCATTCAGTCTTTGTCTACACGGTATAACCCTTCACTTATATCCTTTCTGCTGTCAATTTTATGTCAAGTATATCCCATATCCTCTTTCAGGTAATTTATGGTATCATCCCCCCTAAATTTGCCCACACTTTTTTTCCTTTTTTTTTTTTTTTTTCAATCTGCCCATGTGACATCTTCGAAAATGAAGCTCTCTAGAGCTTTGCCTGCCCCCTTACCTTTTTTCTTATTTTTTCTGGCAGGAGAGGAAAATATTTTGATGGTATTTTGTTAACTTTATCAAAGAATTTGATAGTCTTCTATGGAAAAGTTTTCCAGGAGACCCTGGCTTCTTCGTGAACATTATCATATCAGGCATTTGACTTTCAGGTGACACATATTGTCCTCTTTTGAAAGGAGTCTTAGTCTACAGCTTCTCATCTCCGAGTTTTTTCCTGTTATTTTTTTTCCTGTTTCTGATGATGTGATTGCTTTGTGGAGCTCTCTATCACTGCTTTTAAAAAAGGATCCTTTCAGTTCTAAAAATACTATTATGACTTGAATTCGCTGCTTTTCTTTGAATGTAATGGTTGCCATTTTAACCCAAATATTTATTCTTCATTAGAAATGCAATGAGAGTGAACAAATATTTTTAAAAATTAATGAATAAACTCTCCTGACTTTAGTTTCACTTCTAAGTGGGAATAATTTAAGCAAATTAAAATTAGATAAGATAATAAGATTTTATATTTGCACAATGTTTATTTCCTCAAGCAATATCTCTTCACCCCTTTCACTGCATTTCTGGATTTGATCGTGGTAGTTTTATTTGGCAGGGGCGGGGGGGACAGAGGAATCTCTAACGAAGTTTCTCAAGAGATTCTGCTATTTGAGCTGGGATGGAATCATTGCACTATAGGCTGTCTGACTTTACTTTAAATAAATATGAGGTAACAGAAATAACCAAACAAATCATTCTGCATGTTGAAGAAAGAGATTTGTTTTCCCATTAATATTTCAGGAGAAATACTGTGTGGCCTGCAATTCCACTTGTAGGTATATATTCAAGACAAATGAGTTCAGTGTTTATGTACACACACACACACACACACACACACACACACACACACACACACACACACACCATGTATAGGAGAATGTTACAGTAGCTTAACTCATAATAGCTCCAAACTAGAAACAACCCAAATATTCATCATTCATAGAATGGATAAGTAAGTTGTGGTATATTCTGAGCAATTAAGAACAAACTGTCTATACATATAATAACACAGATGAATTTCACAGATTTAACATTCAGCCAAAGAAGCCAGACACAAATGTGTACATGTTGTATGACTCCTCTTATTGATGGTCAAGACAAGGTGAAACTAAACTCTGGTGATAGAAATCAGGTATTATTATTTGACTTGGGAGAGAGCACAAGAGAATCTGATAATATTCTCTATCATGATGGCTTCCCATATATTATATCACACATGTAAAAATCACTGAACTATAAATTTGAGATTTGTGGTCTTTAGTTTGTATTATACCTCAGTAACACACACACACACACACACACACACACACACACACACACACAGAAGTACTTGTACATTTGTATGTATCTTTGCCCTTGAGCGAAATTCAAAATTCAAATTATCCCTTCCTTTTCTGTTGAGGCAACTCTTTTTTCTCCTCATTTCTAAATACCAGCAAATTTGTTGTCGGTTTCCTGTTCAGGGATATTTATATGAATGGATCACACCACTGAGACTGTTCCTACACCTGTATATTCTCCTTGAGTTACATAAAAATGTAGACAGAGAGGCTTCTGTGTTACCCAGCCATCGGTGACTGTTCTTCTGTTGACTGAGAGTGAAAACCACTGAAATGATGCTTTATTTTGTGTGTTGATACTCATATTTCAGAATATAAAAGAATATTCAGATATGCTAATATCTTAACCACATCTGTGTTTTTTAGAGTGGTTATTTCAAGATATGACTTTATGTTAATTCAGACTTACTTGAGAAAGTTCACCTCTCTTTAACCAGAGTAAAACGAAAGTGGGCCTAGTTTCTCATATAAAGTGCTTAGGTTGCCAAGAAAATTGCCATTGATATAGATCAGGCCATATTCCCCTGAAAAACGACTCTCCTAATACTTACAAGGTATATAACATAGGACTTCAAAATTCTTAGGGGATCTCAAATACCTTCTAAATTTCCCCATGGTATTTATGCCCACATAGTGCCATTAAATCATTGTAGTTACTTTCCCTTCAATACCATCCACTTTCCTTAAGCATATTAATTTAAGGCTTACTAATTAGGAGTATTACTTGGAAGCAATGAGCAAATTATTTCAGAGCTTTATTCCATGTGTTTTAAATCTTTGTTCTTTTAAGTGTGCTAAAGGGAGAGCAGAGAACTGCACTGACCAAACATAAATTTTCGGCTGCTTACCTTCATGTGTTTTTCTTCCTTTGCTTGAAATAGAAAATGATACGGTTTTGCTGTCATGGTGCCATGGCAGGAGACATCAGATAAATACCTACAAAATGGATGGTTACAAAAGGAAAAGGATAAGAAAACAAAATAAAACAGAACAGGGGCTTATTGGGCCTTTTGCATTAAGATAAATACCAATTTTTTCAACTAAATCTCTTAAGAGGTAGGTTCAGGATGCTTCTTGAACTCCGGTAGCAGTCTATTGATGTTTCTATTCCTGTTTTTTTTGTTGGGGATTAAACTAACACACTGTATTTCTTACAGCTAATCTTTTGTCCTTTCTCATGTTCATATGCTAATAAAATCCCAGATCTCTATCAGAACTTAAGTAGCTTCACGGGACAGTATCTCAACGTCCCTCCTACTGGGGGGGGGGTTAGTTTCTGTTTACTCTCCCACCATCAGTCTAATCACTCACTGCCTCTGAGAACACTGGGTGGCTCCTTAGGACTTCCCAAGTGGATCAGCACTCAGGCTCCTGGTTGGTCACGTGGCCAGATCTACCTTTGTGATCTTTGTTTTCCTTCCTTTCTCCTCCAGTCATCTGATCCACTCACCATCTCGTGAGGATTGCCTTGGACCTGCATACTTGGATCCAGGCTTTTCATCACATCTTTCTGGAATGCCTTTCTGTTGGTTCCATTCTTTCTTTTGAGATTTGAACCTTAACTCCTGCTTTTGGAAAGTAACCCTTTTATTCAGTAGTACTTATCAAGTATATAACATATACTCAGATTTTTCCTAGTTGCTCTGGGTAATTCAGAAAGTCATCAGAGTTTAGAAGCTGAGGAGACTTCAGTCGTTCTAGATACAAAAGGTGCCAGGTCAAGAAACCCGAAGGAAATTGGGCTGGGGCCGCTTTGGTTCCGTATTCCCTGCTCCTGTACTCGCCTGCTTTGTCTGGTTTATTCTAGGCCTCCCTCACGGATCTAGACATTGTGATCAGGTCATTTCCCCTATCCAGCTTTGAAAAGATGTTTTTGTGACTGCTTCCTGGCCTCTGAATGACCGTGGTGTCATTTTTGTCTCTGGGCTTTGGGACTTGGCCACCTTTTGGACTGCACGCCTGGCCTTCTGCTTTCTTTGGCTTAGAGGAATTCATTTCTAATATGGATCAGCTCCTCTTTCCTCTTTCCTGTATATTGAGACATAAGTGTTGTTTGCAGGATCATCCGTCTTTATTTCATGTTTCAGGGAAAAGAGGTACTTATCTGCCCTCTCGTCTTTTTGCTAATGTAATCCTGAAAATTTAGTGTCCCTTTAAGCTTCTTAGACTGCCTTTGTAATATGCACGGACACCTTTTATCATTCACGTGATTTGATCTCCTCCTCCGCATTATTGCCACCTCTTGAACATGCAGTACTTTTGTTGAGATTATTTGCATCCGTCATTCTCCCTATAGCATGTGAGCTTCCTGAGGGCAGTTTCTGTGTCTCATTTAGCTCTGCATCCTTGGCACTTAGCATAAAAAGTGGTACACAGTGAGGCACTGATACAAGTTGGCTGAACTCTAACAGTTCGAAATCTGTAAAGTTCCTTCTATATGGACAGTTTTCTGGATAAATGGGGTTTTACACCTTCCTTTGCTGCAGCCGGATTATTGTGCGTACATTATGGGGAATCAGACAGACGTGACCGTTTCTCTGAGAGTTAGTACAGGCGGCATGCATTCGTTACTACCCTGAGGAGCCCACCTATTTGGGGCTCATTCATAATGTGGCCAGGATAATACTGGGGTGACTGTTCAGTAAAAGAGCCCTTGGAGGGCGCCTGGGTGGCTCAGTGGGTTAAAGCCGCTGCCTTCGGCTCAGGTCATGATCCCAGGGTCCTGGGATCGAGGCCCACATCTGGCTCTCTGCTCAGCAGGGAGCCTGCTTCCTCCTCTCTCCTCTCTCTGCCTGCCTCTCTGCCTACTTGTAATCTCTCTCTGTGTGTCAAATGAATAAATAAAATCTTTAAAAAAAAAAAAAAAAGAGCCCTTGGAGCAGATCTAAAAAAATGGAAGCTATCCTTGAACAAACTCTGCTCTCCTTTGGGTCTCATGGTATCCACCAACCTGAAGTGAACCCCATCTGGAGTAGGCTCTGCCAGATGTGGCATCCTTACTTGGGAAGCACGGCGTGTATCTTTTTGCTGTTATCAGAGTGGTACATTGTTGGCTCCAATGTGTCAATGTCTGTAATAGCTGCCGAAGACTGATTGACAGGCCTTAGATTCTTAGGTGTCGAAAGAGTCTGTCTTATGTATTTGGACTCAGTATTTTGAGTGATAGGAAATGTGTCAAATGAGTTGAGAATTAAGTGGGACTCATTCTGACTGATGCCAAGGAGAATCTTATTTCCAGTTTTCTGCATTTTTGTATTAAATCATCGCCAGTTTGTGGATTATTTATAGGTAGCTTGAAAACTCTGGTAGCATCAATGCTCAGAGGCAGCTAAGAGAACATATTCATCTTTAAGGATGCGTATCTCACTTAGAACAGTCAAAGTGTTATGCTGACAACACGTTGTAATACAGGACTTCTGAGTGGTAACTGCATTTGGCCAAAGACCCCTTAAATAGCTGAAATTGAAAGTATTTCTTCACGGAATGAAATCACCCTGGTACTCCACACATTTCAGAGTCCGAGTTGTAGAGATTTTAACTTTCTGAACATGACCGGAACTGGGGAGAGAGAGAACATGGCTCTGGGACTGGAGCCTGGCCGAAGACCTGTGGGCTCCATTCGGTAGTAGAGAGTGGATCCTCCGTCTGGTGCTTCTTTCTTTGGGAGTCAGGCTCCTGTCGCAAAGTGAGCACATCGAAAGGATCATAAACAGTGTGGAGACTCAGGAGGTGTGATTAACTTTACAAGTGGGAGAAAGTGAAAATTTGAGGTGCATCTTGACGGGTGAACGAGCATTTCTCGATTATGGGAGTGGGTCTGGACAGGGTGATGTGTTCTTCCTAAGCAACAGGGAATCCGGAAGGGCAGGGAGCATTTATCACAGCCTTTTAATCTACATATGCATTCTGTTTTTTCCCCTAGCAGCTTGAGAGAAGGGGAATGGAAAGGGGGAAATGGTGAGATGCAGTGAGAGAGACTTCTTCCGCAGGTTTGGCAGAAGGACCAAAGGGGAAGAGGGGAGTGTTTTCATGAGAATGTCTTCATGGTTACCGGCTTTGGGGTTGAGAGTGTTTAGGGAACCAAATGAAACCAGTAGAGTGATGATAAGTCAGATGTCATGGACCCGAAGGCAGGGGCTTTTATATATGGGTGATGTATGAGTGTCTGTTTATAGTTTGATAATAAATAATTTATACCTTGAGTTAGTGGTATATTACTTTTTCCTTAACCAAGTTCTCATTTTCTGTTTGAACACCTTCGTTTTATTAGCCTTTTCTAGAAATTATTTGCCTAAAATTCCCAAGTATTTTTCATTTGATGGAGTCATGATTTATTATGATAATTGGGAACCTAATGAGTATTTAGTCATCCCCCCACCCAGAAAGCGTTCTTGTCATTTGCTTGTTCAGTCCTTCTTTTATACCTCTAGTAAGAGGACATGTATCACTTCTGGGGCAGCTATTAGGCCTAAACACTTTAGGTTTTGTTAGTTTAATTGATAGCAACAAAATGAAGTAAAATGGAAGAATATATACCACTAACAACCTCTGAGAATGGCTAAAATGACAAAGACTGACCGTCAATACCAGGTATCGGTGAGCATGTGGGAAGCTGAAACTCGCTTACACTACTGGTGGATGTGGAAAATGGTAGAACCATCTTGGGAAGGCAGTTTCCCAGTTTTCAAAAACATTCAACGTAGACCTACCCTTGATCTAGTCCTTTGACCCTGAGGAAATGAAAGCATGTACTTGTACAGTGACTTGTGCGTGAATGTTCACATGTAGATGGACGGGAATGTATAACCAAATTGTGGTATATCCATACAGTGGCATTCTGCTTGTCAGTAAAAAGGAATGAACTATAGATACATGCTACAACTTGGATGAATCTCAAATCTGTCATGTTACGTGAAAGAAGTCAGACTTTCAGACTTTTCAGACTTTCAGACTTTTCAAGCCTACCTATTGTATGGTTGCATTTATAGAAAATGCTGGAAAATGCGAACAAATCTATAGTGACAACAAGATCAGTGATTGGTTTGAGAGAGGTGGAGGGCTTATGAAGTGGCATAAGGGAGCTTTGAGGGCCAATAGATATATTTATTATCTTGATTTTGGGGAGGGATTCACAAGTGCGTACATACGTCAGTACTTATCAAATTTACACTTTACACACGTGCAGTTTATTGTATGTCAGCTGTATCTGAGTAAAGCTGTTAAAAAAATCATAACTATAGAAAGACAAGCTACAGGAAAAAAATGGAATAATGTGTTCCAGGAGGTGATATTTACACATCAAAATATTTGTTACTTTCATTTATGTAAGCCCAAATCGTTGGGTATTCTTTAAGGCGCTTGACATTTATAAATGGCACCCTACACAATGGGATCTAGACTATCTAATTCCTGGCTTCTTTGGCTTTTCTTTAAATTATGAGTCAAAAGGTAAATACTATCTTCTATACATTTTTATATAACTTCCTTATTTCCAACCAGTGAAATACGACTGGGGAAAATCCCAAAAGTTAAGTTTCCATGAGAGGTGGAAGAATTTTACCAATATTATCAATGTCTTTTTCCTGTTTTGGTCTGTTTTAGGTAAATAGTATGTGTTCTGTATTGCGTATTCCTTTTTAGGAGGAGCATCACCTTTTATAGAAACGATACAGTGACTGAGAGTGCAGTCACTGGGTGGGTAAGGCTTTGTTTTCTGTTTCTGCATGGGTGAGATAAAAATGGGCTTCTTTGAAATAATGGAGTGAGCAGCTTATGTGCTAAGTATCTTGTTGGGCTGTACATCTACCTAGTTAGCAGAAAGTCGACCAGGATTTTGTTAATTTTTAAGAAGAGTTTCTTCTCAGAATTAAGGGTCCTGAGAGGTAGTGATGTAGTCTAGAAATCTAATTCTGTTTTACTTCAGTGGGAAAAAATGAATACATTAGGGCACTTTCTTTGCTCGGCGATGGAAACCCAACTCGGCCAGGCTTAATGAACAGTGGGAAGTACTGGCTCCTGTTGTAAATCAAGTCGAAGTGGGGATGCCAGTCTCGGGTGTCCCCATCCGAGATGACCCATGCGGTACCCATCCCTGGGACAGGCTCTCTTCATCTAGTGAGCATCACGGTTAGCTCGTGGCCCAGGACTGATGTCAGGGCACTATCGTCCTCATAAGCGAGACAGGACTCCTTCAGTAACTGACAGCAACCTACCAGGAAGGGCTTTGGTGGGCCTGGTTGGGTGTCCAGTTGTACCTGAAGCGGTCACTACAGGTGGTTAATAGGATACTCTGGCCAGGCTTTTGAGGTAGGAGTAGGTATTGGATGGGGGAAAGAGGGAGCCCCCCTCTAACAGAATCAGTTTCTTGAAGTAAAAAGCTGGTCTGTTACTGCCCGGAGCTGTCCAGGAGTCAACTTTCCAGTGCCTACTACACCTACTACACGATGTTCAATCTAGGAGTGACATTGGGGTGAACATCCTTGGGTGGGCTGGGGAGTCTGGTGACTGAGTCTTTTCTTTGAACACATCTTTGAGGTGAAATCACTCGTGCAGATGCTATGAACACTTTTAAGGTTTTGCATTTCGGTATACTTGGATCATACCGAATTGTACTCCCATCAGCCCTGTATGAGTGTACGTCACTGTATCTCGTCACCAGCATTAGCTGTTACCATTCAGAAATTCTCTGCCACTTAGATTTCTAGAAAATGAGAATTTATTGATTCACTTTGTATTTTTCTGGTTACTAATGAGGCTGTTTACTCTTTTGGGAATTGTTAGTTCATATACTTTGTGGGTATGTGTGTGAAGTTCTAAATTGATTTGTAATTAAAAAGTTCACTGTTTACAAGGAAAAATAACAACATCGATCAGGGTGGATTGTGTGAAGGCTCAAAATCAAAAGTCGCAAGTCAAATTTAACACTTGCCAATAAATCTTTCTATTAAATGAAACACTGATGATTTGCTTTTAGGGCGACATCTATTTGCATACTAAATTAATACTTTAAATCTGGACTTTATTGTTTTTGTTCGTTCACTTGTTTTGATTTTCGAAGTTCTATAAAAGCTGTAATCATAGGGTGTTTGTAGCAAACGTTAACCACATATTTTTGTTAGAATATTACTTGCACAGTGAGCTCTTACAGATCAGTGAGGAAAACACAAACAACCCAGAAAGAAACCGGACAAAGAGATGAACAGGAAATTCTCAGATGGAGAACCCCAAATGTCTCCTATAACCATATGACAAGATGCCCAGTTTCTCTGGATGGAGAATAGTCAGGAAAATGTGAAATTATCTGAACCGTAAGATAACCATTTCACACTCATCAGTTTGGCGAAACATTTAAAAGTCTGATGAGCACCAGACACCAGACACTGGTGGTGGGCCAGGGAATTGGGCGCTCTCTTCAGGTGGCAGATAAGAGTCCGGACACATCTCCTCTTCGGAAGCATGGCAGATGCCTTCTAGTCTGTGGTTTATTTTTTAATTCCACATTTGTGGTATTTTCAGTTCAGAAGCTTTTTATTTTGAATGCAGTAAGTATATATTAATCTAATCGCTTATAGTTTGTATTTTTTATGTCTTCTTTTTTTAATTATTATTATGTGCCCCAGGGGTACAGGTCTGTGAATCATCATTTTTTATGTCTTCTGAGGGAAAAATATTTAGCCCCCATGAAGTCAATAAATATATCCTCTGTATAAAGTTTTCCTTTTTACATTTAACTTTTTGTTCTTTGTCAAGAAAAAAAATTCCTCACTGTTCTGTGAAGACAAGGATTTATTCCATGGCACCAAGGTGGAGTCTGCAGTTCTTGCTTTGCCAGGAAAAAAAATAAATTACACAAAAATTTGCAACCCCCTGAACCTGCTGGTTTCCCATTTTCTTTACCCTTTGGGCCTTGACTCCGCTTTCCTGGAACAATGTGGGAAGAGAAGCGCTGAGGGATGGTTGGAGATGAAGGCGGACAGGGCAGCGATGCCCAGCAGAAGGGAGGCTGGGTTGGCAGGATGTGGTCCTGAGGTGGGAGATCGGCCGTGTGGTGCCGTGGCTGTCGGCCGGGCTTGGGCTCGGTCTCCCCATGTTCAGTAGTTCAGGCAGGCTACTTAACCTCGCACTTTCTTTCTCTATGAAATGTAGAGTATATCCCACCCCTGAGCAATACGATTAATTTGAGGATTATTTGAGATACACGTGTAAAATATTTAGTGCAAGGCTCAGTATTACCCCTCATGAGGAACCAGATCAAGCCAAGCATCTGATCGCCGGCATTTATGACACTTCCTGAAAGACAGCTGTTACTTCTTTTAATTCATCGATAGGATTCACTTTAACACTGTTCATTGTGTATAGGACGTGCCAAGTTAGAAGAGGGAGAGACAAAGGAAAGGAAACAAAGAAGAAAGAAGGGAAGAAGAAAAAGAAACTTCCTTAACATCCTCATTTTCACAGACTGATTTTGCTGCCTGCTCCATCCCATCCTTTGTTAATTTGGGGCTTGGGTCCCTTTTATAGCATGTCACAGAGAGGTTCACTTCCGTGGTGTTGTGGGAACACACTCACTTATATAATGATGCTCTGTGAAATGTTCCCAGTGCGGGTCTGGTGAGGTGACATCAGGTATTTCTTTTTAGTGTAGAGACATTGCAAGTTCATTTAGGTGCTTCTTTTGAGAACTGTGGAGAGGTGAGCATCTACTTGGGAAATGCCTTAGTGGAGAATTGATAAAGCAATGTTTTTACCCTGGAGAGCACTGTAACAATCTCTGGTGAAAGTACAGCTGGTGAAATTTTAAATGTTCTTTCTTCATCTTATGTCTGAAATTTTAAGTTTGGTGAAATTTTAAGTGGTCTTTCTTCATCGTATGTCTGAAAAATAATGTGTTTTCTATTTGATTGATAACTTGGTCTCTGTTATTTAAACCATATATGCCGACCTTTTTTAGAGAAGTGTTTTTTTTTTTCCCCTCAACCCGTGGAAGCGCAAAGCTTTTATTTTCTCAAATGTTGTTTTAAGGTAAATAGAATGCATTAGGGTGCCTGGGTGGCTCAGTGGGTTAAAGCCTCTGCTTTCGGCTCAGGTCACGATCTCAGGGTCCTGGGATTGAGGCCCACATCGGGTCGCCCACTCAGCAGGGAGCCTGCTTTCTCCTCTCTCTCTGCCTGCCTCTCTGCCTCCTTGTGATCTCTCTCTCTGTGTGTCAAATAAATAAAATCTTAAAAAAAATAGAATGCATTAGCATTGTTGCTATTATTCAGTTATAAATGAAAAAAAATAACCAAGAACATCTTTATTCCTAACAGATTTTTCCTTAAACATTGATGGTATTATCAGTGTGCATATCGAGGATTACGCAGGTTTATCTGTGAGCCCCAGCGAGATGTTCATGTTAGCTCTGCCCTCATCATGGATTTGCACTCTGTTGGGCTTTCTGGACCTGCTTTTGGTGATGAAGTTTGTCCTTCAAGATGTGCCTAGCCGATGCTTATGGGCTTGTACAATCTAAAGGGTAGCCTTCTAAGACTTAATTTTGAAGAATATGGGGCGCCTGGGTGGCTCAGTCATTAAGCGTCTGCCTTCGGCTCAGGTCATGATCCCAGGGTCCTGGGATCCAGCCCCACACTGGGCTCCCGGCTCAGCAGGAAGCCTGCTTGTGTTCTCTCTCTCGCTGTCTCTCTCGCTGTCAAATAAATAAAATCTTAAAAAAAAAAAAAAGAATAGTAATGTGCTTGTTTCTTTTCTAGTTATATGGTTGTGGGGCTGACAGTCCCACTTCTGTTGTATTAACTCTTCTAGAAAAAACTTACATGCTCTAGGGCAGCGTTCTCTGGGGAAAAGTGAATTTTATTTTAGTCTAGGAACTTCAGAGCCACCTGCAGAGGATACCTTATTCATGATGTCCCCCTTCAGCCAAACTTCTTTGGGTATTAAAACATCAGTATTTATTTCAGTGCTAAAGTATCATTTGAAATAATTTAGATGAGTTGGGTTGCGTGATGCATGGAGACATCTGTGTTGTGAATTACCACAGGGACAGAAGGGACTGCTCTGTCCTTCTCTGCTGAGTCCTGGCTCCCTGGCCTGACCGCACTCAACTGCCCCCAGCAAGGTCTTGCCCTTGAATGAGACCATCTAGCTTTCAGAAGTCCTTGTTTCTTTATCAGCAGAGTGGAGTGGGTCAGACAAGGTATAGTCTCTTTTTGAATCTAAACACTATAGCCAAGAAAAAGCCCATCTTTGCCTTACTGCAAAGACTAGGCTTTTCCAGGCCCCTGCTGGATATCATGTCTTTACAGGGCCCTGTTCTCGTCTCCTCCTCCTCCGGATTTACCTCCATCTCTGTGACCTTTACCCTCCATCATGTTCCTCCATTACCTTGTATATCCCCTAAGATTCTTTTCTGAGATTCTTCATTCTTTCTTTTGCTCCCTCTTTATATGGCCACCACTCTTGGTCAAGTCTTTATTGCATCTCACCTGGGTTATTGCAGAAAACCTGCCGATCTCCCTGCCTCATCACCCCACCACCTCCAATCCATCCTTCACACAGCGGCCCAGTCTTCCCCGGGGGAAGCTGCGATTCTGTTCCTCCCTCCCTGAAAACACTCACGTGCCCGCTTGATGCCTGTGGAGTCAAACAAGGTCCTGTCTGCAGCCCCCAGTCTTCTGCCGGCTCCGCGACGGGATTCCCCACCCTCGTGGCCTGAGCCGCATCCAGACTTTGTGCTTCGGCTCTTGCTGCCACGTGCTTCCCTGTCTTGGCCTGTGGAAATGCTCCGTGTCCCCCTTCTTCGTGACAGCTTTCTTGATGGCCCCACACGGAAGAGTGCCTTTTTCACATTCATTCACCGATTGCTGCTTACTCCTCCAGTCAGCGTTCTGTAAGTAGGTGCAAGGGATATAAAGAATGACAAAACACAGCCCCTGTTCTCAGGTCGAAGAGGTCGTGGAACTAGTCAGATAAATAATGATCTGCAATATCATGTGTTAAATGATGAAATAGAGTGTCACAAAGGGCCGGATTCCCAGAGGCTGTGTATGCAAACACCTTGAAGGCAGGCGCTGTTCATCCACTTTTTTCTTTAATCCACTCTGTGCATGGAGGGTGTTTGGTAATATTAGTTGCTCTTTTGTGAAATGCATTTATTAGTAAACTGCTCTTCTGCACTATTCCCTCGCAAGACTCTGATGGCTTTGCGTTTCTTTGGTGACTCTGCTTTCCTTTTTCTGTCACTCTTTCCTGTGTGTCTTTGTCAGATACATGTGTAAGTAAGGACAAATAACTCCGTTTAAGGACACATCATTTTCTGTCATACTTCACACATTATATTTCACCATTTTGAAAACTGTCAGCTGTATTTCTTTCCAGGTCATTTATGTATGTAACACATGTTTATTCTTTTAACAGTGGTTTTCCAGCAAAACAGACTGTTTTACATAAATGGCATCACGGACTCGGCACGGTGTCGGGTCGCGGGCCGGTGCTCAGCAGTGCTGGGGTGGATACTAGAAAAAGACACTTGGCTGGCTCCTTAGGCTGTTGCTCAGACTGATTTCCTATTAAAATTTTCCTCACTCAAGTGCCAAAGTTAGTATCCGAGGCATCCGAGGGAGACTTGGCCAAAATGCCCCCTCTGAATTGTTCAGCAGATGGGCATTGCAGGCTCTGGGGAGAACGAGCTTGGGCTGCAATTCGCCGTGCGTCCGTCTCCTGCAGGGCACGGCTGCAGGTCTGTAGCGGCCCCGGAAGGTCACGGTCGTAGATGGGAAGAGTGTTTCGGTGGGCTGCCAGCCTCATAAGGGCAAGTGTTCACCTGGCATCCTGCACCGTCCCTGGAGTGTGAACGAAAGAGCACTAAATAAATACCTAAATAACAGTAGACCAAAAGCCCGACTTGGCCTTTGACTGAAGCAGCGTTTTCATCGGTGTCCAGGTTGGTGAGGCCTGTGTTGAGCGCATATCGTGTGCAAGCCCGCCTCCTGCCGTTGTTGGTGGGGACGTGGCAGGTGCAGGCGGAAGATGGAGTTTAACGGAAGGAAAACAGCTCTAGGAATCAGCAGTGTGCCCACTTCTTAGGAGGCAATCCCTTCCAAATCCTCCCCGTGCTTTCAGAGGTTGTCAGGACTTAGAAGACGAACATCCATGTAATAAGCCTTCTGCAGGCTGGAAGGCTGTTCTCCGCTCCTGCCTCTGTGACGTTGTCCTGAACCTGACCCGGTGGGTTATGGCCGGGGGCCGGAGGTCTGAGCCTCTCACCAGCCAGCCGTGCCCAGTGGCCGTGGGGCCTGGCACTGGCAGGGGCAGCAGTCTGGGCTCTGAGGAGTCGGATGAGGTGGCAAATGCTCCTGTCGCTTTACAGCGTCAAAGTCACCCCTGCTGTGCTCTCGTCGGGGAGGTGGCGGAAACTCTTGATTAGAGGATACCCTTTTAATTCTTTAAGATTGTATTTGTTTATTTGAGAGAGAGAGGAAGGGAGGGAGGGAGGGAAAGGGAGAGGAGGGGAAAGCAGACTCCACGCTGAGCATGGAGCCGGATGTGGGGCTCGATCCTCTGACCGGAGCCAGAATCAAGAGCCAGATTCTTAACTGACTGAGCCACCCAGGTGCCCCTAGAGGAGCCTCTTAAAAGGTCAAAGTATTCAGGAATGTTTCAGTGGCTTGCAAAGACTGTAAGCAGTCTTATAAATGCAGAAAATTTAAGCTCAATTGTTAAAACTGCATGAAACAATGAATGGACAGAATTCTTGTTTTTCCCAACAAGGTGACTCTTCCTGAGAACTTATTTCCATTCTTCTCATTTCCATTCTTCTCATTCCCAAGACCGTCAAGAAGTCTTTACTTCTTTTAGATGATTTTCAAGACACCGGTTAGAGTTTAAATCATTTTCAAGGGACACCGATTTTCTAACAGGGTAATTTCAGTTTTTGATCATTAAAAACAAGTTAAATTTAAGTGCCACACTAGAGATACTTAATACATTTGTTTTTTCCTATCAAACAGTATTTTTGTGGAAGTTATAGAATATTTATTAAGGCTATCAGGAGATGTAGACAATGTACTCTATCTTAAAGTAATCATTTTATATTTACTCAGAGTTTTGCAGCATCAGAAGAAAGCTTTGATGAACCATAAAGCTACTTGAATAACGGAGGGGAATGTTCTGTAGTTCAGTAGACTGTGATGCTGGGAGAGTATTTTGGAATTCTTGCATTAGAAATGTAATGGACACTACCTCAAATAGCAGACCTGTAATTGTTTCGCATTAAAATAACTGTGCTTAATATTTTAACTAACATGTAAGTTATTTAAAATACTTTTCGCTTAGAAATCAACCTTGCTTGCATAATAGGTTAGTACTTTATTTTTAGAATATGCAATTTTATTTTTTTCAAGCTTTCCTCCAATATAATTAATGTATAATATTATGTAAGTTTAAGGTGTCCAGTGTTATGAACTGACACACATGTATTTCAAAACGTTCACTGCAGTCAGGCTAACTTCTGCCTTGTTTAATTACCATTTGATGTTGTTATGGTGAAAATGTTAAAGGTCTTCTCTCATAGCAACTTTCACGTATAGGAGACAGTATTGTTTACTGCAGTCACCATACCGTATCTTAGAGCCCCTGACCTTCCTCATCTTATAACTTTGTACCTTTGACCAACATCTCCCTATTTCCTCACCCCCTCACCCCTGCAACCACCAGTTTACTCAATTTCTAGAAATTGGCTGTTTTCAGATTCCACATGTAAGTGAGATCATATAGTATTTGTCCTTTTTGGTCTGACTTACTCCACTTAGCATCATGCCCTCAAGGTCCATCTGTGCTGTTGTAAATGGCAGGATTTTTTCATGGCTGAATAATATTCCATATATATGTACACACATACGCGCGCACGCACACACACAGATCAATCACATTTTCTTTATCCATTCACCTGTCAGTGGACACTAAGGTTGTTCCCATATTGTGGCTATTATGAATAATGGTGCAGTGAACATGGGGGTACAGATCTCTTTGAGATCAGGAATCATTTCCTTTGGGTTTATACGCAGAATTGAGATTGCTGGATCACGTGGTAGTTCTAGTGTTGATTTTTTTGAGGAATCCCACACTGTTGCCCATAGTAGCTTTACCAACTTACATTCCCACCAGCAGTGCGCCTGGGTTCCCTTTTCTCCACATCCTCGCCAGCATTTGTTAGCTCTTATAATAGCTTTGTTAGGGCTCCTGGGTGGCTCAGTGGGTTAAAGCCTCTGCCTTCGGCCCAGGTCATGATCTCAGGGTCCTGGGATCGAGGCCCGCATCGGGCTCTCTGCTCAGCAGGGAGCCTGCTTCCTCCTCTTTCTCTGCCTGCCTCTCTGCCTACTTGTGATCTCTCTCTGTCAAATAAAATCTTTAAGAAAAAAGTGATAAAAAAAATAATAGCTTTCCTAACAGATATGACGTGAAAGCTCATTGTGGTTTTGATTTGCATTTCCATGGTGATTAGTGGCGTGGAGCACCTTTCCTATACTTGTCAGCCATTTGTCTGGCTTCTTTGGAGAAATGTCAGTTCAAGCCCTCTGCCCATTTTTATGTCTGATTGTTTTCTTGCTGTTGAGTTGTATGAATCCCTTGTATATTTTGCATATTAACCCCAGATCAGATACATGGTGTGCACATTGTGTCCTCCATTCTGTGGACTGCCTTTTCATTTCGTTGATCGTTTTCTCTGCTGTACAGAAGCCTTTTAGTTTGATGTAGTTCCACTTGCTGAGTTTTGGGTTTGTTTCTTGGTGCTTTTGGTGTCATGTCCAGAAAATCATTGCCAAGACTGTCAGGGAGCTTTCCCCCTGTTTTCTTCTAGGAGTTTAATGGTTTCTTATCTTACCTTTAAGTTCTTAATCCATTTTGAGTTAATTTTTGTAAGTGGTAGAAGATAGGGGTACAGTTTCATTGTTTACATAGGAAAATCCAGTTTTCCTACCATTTATTAAGGGGACTGTCCTTTCATCATTGAGTATTCTTGAAATACTACGTGACCACATATGCTCGGGTTTATTTCTGGGCCCCTGATTCAGTGTCCACATTTAGGTCAGTCCTACACTGTTCTGATCAATATAGCTTTGTAATATAGCTTGAAATCAGGAAGTGCGATGCCTCAGCATTTTCTTTCTTACGATTACTTTAGCTGTTTGGAGTCTTGTGGTTTCATGTAAATTTTAGGATTCTTTTTCTATTTCTGTGAAGAGGAGTGCATTTTTGAAGGTATAAATTTATAATTGGTCAGTAGTTGTTTGTAGAATAAAGAATACTTCAGCCACGTTATCATACAAAACTTGAAACGCGACTTATATGTGGTTGTGCCTCCTTTGACCACTGCTCCTTCCGTTTCTTCAGAGTGGAAAAGAAGGACTTTGTAGCTTTTTAACTTTTCTAATTATTTCCCAAGTGGAAATGAATTTGCTACTGACAAAGCATTTTTCTTCCACCTGCAGAAATAGCAGCTTCTGTTAAGAGCTAGATTATCACATCAAGAAGCTCAAATTAATGTAGTTGTTAAATCTTAGAGAGTTAAGACCATCTCGAAGACCTCACCGGAATACGGTTTTCTCGCATACTCATTTTAACGATGGCATGCGTTCTAGCATCGTGGGGCAGCGATTGCCAGATGTGGATTGTCAGCTCTTCTTCAACTCTGCAAGCCCGATACTGAGGATTGAAAACCTAAGATGAAATCCGAGAGCAACAGAGACAATTCGAGAGTTTATAGCTAAAGGTTAGGTTGTTCTGGCCATAGAATAAGAAAATAAATGTTTGTTTTGTAGATGTGCAGAAAACCCTCAAGTCGGGGTATTTTTCAGAGACTTCTTACATCCGGCTGGAGGTCTGGCTCACCTCAGGGTGTATCATCAGGGGAGAGTAAAATAAGCAGTAAAAAGAGCTTTTCCCAAGTATGAAAGAACAGGCGTTTGCTTTTCACACATGTAATGTAAGTGCAGCTTGCTTGCTAAGTGTGACTAAAGAGCATGAAGCTGCCCGGGCAACCATGTGGATGTTGGGATTGCTAACTAGTGGATCTCAGAGAACGAAAATGAAATCCATCTTCTGTTTCTTATTCATTCCGCTCCGTGTCCGTGGGGATGCAGCATTTGTGAAGGAATCAATTATCCATTTGTTAGTCAGAGGAGCCTTACAAATTATACATTAGCAGATTGATTTCTTAGGTTCGCTGTTGGGGGACCGATAGCTTAAGGTGGGATGATGAGGAGTGTCGGGGGAAAAGAAGTTGCCACAAAGAACACCATTAAAAGCAGCTTTCGAAATGACCGTGAATTTATTCCTAATTGAAGAGCTGACATAATCCATACTAAGTGTATTTATTTCAGGCATTCTGCATTAGGTAATTGATTATCACATGAGGTGTATGTGTTGGTAATTTTGCCTTTTCTGTAAATTTAAGAAATTGAGACCACCTGTAGTGGACTTGGGCTTAGAAGGTACGGGCCGGTCCTCACCCCTCCTGCTTCCTCAGGCCTCTTTCTTTGTTCCATTAAGGAAACATTTTTGTATGTTCTATAGTGTCAGCTTGACATTATTGATTTTTGAACAAACTCACTTATATTGTCCAGAATTCCAAACATGTCTCCATTAGGAATAAAATTGTAGCTAATGGAAAATACAGCTGAGGCCATTTTTCTCGGGTCTTTTTTTTTTCCTCGGGTCCCTTTTCTTGTTTACATCTACTCCAGTATCCCAGCTTGGCAGGCACCCCCCTAAATTCTATGTGTAAACCGGGCAATTAGAAAACTCCATATTGAAGAAAGATGGACTCCCGCACTCCGGTTTCCCTCCTGTACCTTTTCTCCTTTTCCTGTTTATTTCAAGTTTGCAGAAATGGCAGAAATGCGTAAGGCATTTGTTCCTTTTTCTGTGAGGAATGATTACAGATGCCAGACCTGCTTCTTGTGCCATTGGCAGCCGTCATGCTGAAATCCTGTTATGTATTTGTTCTTTATCAAATGTTGCAGAACTAGTAATAGAAACCGATGTGCGTAGTGATGATACTCAGTTGTCACTTGAGGTAAAAATGGGGGCTGCAGGTCCCCAGAGTGAGGGCTTTAACAAGTAAGATAAATTTTGCTATCTTTTCGGTTTTAAAGAACTGACTACATGATCATTTAAAAATATTTATCTTTGGATTACAAACAATATATGCTCTAGAAAATGAGCAAAACATAGAAAGGGACAGTCTAACCAATAATAGTATCTCAGCACCCAGATAAAACCAGTGCTAATATTTTAGAGTATCTACTTCCAGTGACATATGTTATGTATAAAAACCTGTAAATACAGTTGTATTTATAATCCCTGCATGGGGTTTACTGAGCTCTAGCTGAATTGTGAGAGTTGAGGGCACAGTCTTCCAGACAAATGAGTTTGCTGAAGACCTCCAACACCAACTACTAGACTGGAAGTTCCCAGGTGCACTCTCATGGTTGATAATTAGAGGCCTCACAGAGCTCACCGAAAGTTATTGTACTCACAACTACAGTTTATTTCAAGGAAAGGGTACAGTCAACAAATCAGCTAAAGGAAGAGACCCATAGGGCAGATGATGGGATGCAAGATTCCATTGTCCTCAGGACATGTTACTTCCTGGCGTAGATGTGTGACAACCGGGAAGCTCCCATTGCTGTTCAGGGTTTTTACGGGGATCTGTTATGTAGGCATGATTGGTTGATGGGTTGTCCACATGGTTGAATTCAGCTTCTGGGTTGGTTGATACCCTGTGACCCACAGCCCCCACCTGCAATCACAGGGTCAGTCTTTCTGGCATGGCCCACTGAAAGAGTGTGAGGGCTTTCACCTTTAACAGACATTCCTATCAGGATAGATTATCTCCCAGAAACCAAGGATAAAGACCTGACTTCTCTTGGATAAAGTCAGGTTATTTATTTATCTTTTATTTTTTTAAGGTGTATTTATTTGAGAGAGAGAGAGAGAGAGAGGGAGGGAGGAAGAGCGCACACACACATGAGCAGGGGGAGGGCAGAAGGAGAGGGAAAGAATCTTAAGCAGACTTCCCGAAAAGCGTGGAGCCTGACTTGGGGATCGAGCTCGTGACCCTGAGACTGTGACCTGAGCCGAAATCAGGAGTTGAACACCCAATCAACTGAGGTGCCCAGGCACCCAAAGTCAAATTCTTTATTATATAATACATTTTTAAGCTTAATTTTTTTGTTCTTTTAATTTTCATCATTTCTATTTGCTTTTAGAAATTTAGGTAATTTCTGTTTCTTAGTGTCTTACAAAAGAAACCTGCTATATGGAAAGCCTCTTTGCAAAGTAATTTTTCTTTCTTTTTTTTTTTTGGTTATTTTAAAGATTTTATTTATTACAGAGAGAGAGAGAGTATGCACAAGTGGAGGGGAGTGGGAGAGGAGGCAGAGGGAGAAGCAGACTCCCTGCTGATCAGGGAGCTCAATGCAGGACCCGATCCCAGGACCACAAGATCATGACCTGAGCCAAAGGCAGACCCTCAACCAACTGAGCCCTCCAGGCACCCCTCTTACTTCTTCTTGTGTAAAATAGACAATACAGATCTTTTAAAAGATTTATTTATTTTTTTTTAATCTCAGAGAGAGAGAGAGAGAGCCCCGGGGAGTGGTGGGGGCAGAGGGAGAGGGAGAGAGAATCCTAAGAAGACTCCACAATGAGTGTGGAGCTCAAGTCAGGGCCAATCTGACAACCCTGAGATCACTTCCTGAGCCAAAACCAAGAGTCCAGTGCTTAACCGACTGCACCATCTAGGAGCCCCAGACAATACATATTTTAAAGATTTTTTGATACACATTGCCAAATGATCCTTAGGAAAGTTTCTCCAAATTTGAATTCCCACCAGTAGGGGACGAGGACTATCTTTTGGAGGGCCTCTTTGCCAAAACTAGATATTTAAACAATCTTTGCCAATTCCATAGGCAAAATGTCTTGTTGTATCTGTATGTTATTTGCTGTTACTAAGGTTGACTCTTGTTTACCTGTAATTTGTACAATTTCTTTTGGGAGTTGATTGTTTTACTTGGTTTGATTTACATGAGTAAAAAGTCCAAATATTTTCAAAAACTAAAGAAGAATAAACTGTAAAGTTCTTTGCAATGTACATGACAAGAGGTAAATATCCCTTTTGACTGACCTCTCATGAATCAGTTTCAAAATTATCGACATTCCAGTAGCTTAAACAGTTTTTTCCTCTAGATTGATTCATGCTTAGAACTTAGAGTTTAAGGTTGTAATTTTTACTGATGTATTAACTGGATTTTCTCCAATTTTATTTGGTGTGACTTATGAAATATAACGTATTTGTACTTTCACATTAAAATAGGGAAAGGAAGGAGGTAGTAAATAAACATGTGCTAAATGCCTTATCTTCTAAATGAGTCAGTGTATACAATGGCACTGATTTGGAGTGAGAGATAATTCAAGTATAATTCCTAAAAATTTAAAAATAATCACTAATAGAATACAAATAGAATGGACAGCATTTAAATTCTCCCTAGATAGACAAAAGAATTTGAGTAATACAGAAAAAGAGTAATAATGGAATAGGGAAACATAATTCTAAAAATTACAAAATACTGTTACTAAAAGAAAAATATCCTCAGCTTTGATATGAAATAAATATTAAGCATGTTGGCAATAAAAATGCGAGAAAAAGTAGAGTTTAAGGCAAAAGAAGATTAGCCAGCAGACCACACTGATTACATTTAGGAGTAAAAGGAAATTTTTTCATACCTTTGATGTACCCAATTATAGGGCGTCTAATATCTAGACCAAAACTTACTTGAAATTCAGGGAGAAATGGGCAAAACTGCAGTTGTAATGGGAAGTTTTTGAAACATGTTTCTATCAGTCTTTGATAGATGATGAAGAAGAAGGTAAATAAGGATATTCAGAAACTAGGTAATATAAATAACATTAAAAATATGTGTATTTTTAACCAGAGGATATGTATTAGTTGGAAATGAATATCAGCTTAGGTTTCAAAGAGCAGTCAATTTAAAAAAATATGCAAACCACATTTCTGACCACAATTGTAGTTACACTAGAATTTTATTAATAACTAGATAAGTAACCAAATAATACTGTCACCATTCTTAGAAATAAAGCAAAATGTTACTTTTCTCAAAGAGGAAATAATTATTGCAATTATACATTATTTTTTGGCCTCTAATTTATGGCCAGTTTACATACTTAAAGGTAAATGCCAGACATTTGATTATTTTATGGTTTATAGGTGAGCAGTAACAACTAATGCACATTATATTAATGTCAGGAACTTAGAGTAAGGTCAACAAAATTGTTCTAAGGCAAAAAGGGAAAATTAATATACAATAAAAAAATTAGTAAGATAGAAAACATTAAAAATGAATTTTCATATTTGCAAATATGAAATAGAAAAAATAATAGTACCTGCTTCCTAGACTTGCCATGAGGGATAAATGGTACATGTGTAAAACTCTTAGAACTTGATGCCCAATAGGAAATGTTAACTCAGTAGTAGTAGTAGTAGTAGTAGTAGTAGTAGTAGTAGTAGTAGTAGTAATATCATTAGTTTTATTAAAATATTAAAAGAGGAAAATAAAATCAAAAAAATTTTCATCTCAAGAATATGAAATGCAGTATTTTCTGGGAAAACCAAGATGACCAGAACGGAATGAGAACATTTGAGTTGCTTGATAATCATAGGGGGGGAAAATGCGATCTAAGAAATAAGCTCCTGAAGGTGTTGACCCCAGACATTTTCATGGTCAAGTTCTTTTTAATTTTACTTTTTTTTAATGTTTATTTTTATTGTGAAGTACAACTTGACAAAGCACATAAATATGTAGCAAAACAGTGGTTAAAATGGAAACTGTCATGTAACTAGCATTCTGTTGAGAACAGACGGTGTGAAATCCCCCTCGGCTCGCAGTTCCCTTCAAGGGACCCCCACTGCACCGACCTTTATAACTGAACATGCTTGGCTTTTCTTTTTCATTTTCTGCCCTCTCTGTGTGCCCCCTGTGCACTGTCATAGAATTTTGCCTATTTTTGTATGTTGTGTAAACAGAATCCTATTATCCATACCAGGAAGGAGAAAAGGGTGCTTGCAGGCGTTACCCCTCCTGGAATAAAATAAAGTGCAAGGCCTCTAAGGGGAAAATTATCAAATTTTATTTGGAGATGTTAAAGAAGGTCTAATAAGTGGAGAAATGATCCAGGTTTATGGATTAGAAGAGTCAGTATTATAGAGATGTCACAAGGAAAGCTTTCAACATTTCACCATTAAGTGAGAACGAGGACTTTTCATCCCAAGAGTTTTTACCAGGAATGGGTGTTGAGTTTGATCACTTTCTGCATCTATTGAGATGATCTTTGGATATTCCTCACTTATTTTCTTAATGCAGAGAATTATAATATGTTAGTTCATTTCCCTATGTTATACCAGCCTTAGTATTTCTGGAATAAACTTGGCTTTTCTATATATGCTGACTTTATTAATATTTTCTTTAGGATGTTTCCATTTATGCTCATGACTGAGATTCACTTGCACTACTTCTTTCTCATAATATCCTTGTTGAGGTTTGTTATTATAAGATTATGCTGGCTTGCTAAAATGATTTGGGAAACATATCCTTTCTATTCTGTTCTCTGGAAGAATTTGTGTGTGATGGGAATTTTTTATTCTTTGAACTGTCTCTCATGAATTTAATATTGTAGTGAGTGAGTTTGACAGTGAATAAGATAAATAAGTAAAATACATAGTAAGGTAGGTGGTGGTAAGTGCTGCAGAGGAAAACTAAGGCGGTAAAGGAGTTGTGATGTTTGGGTGAGCGTTGAAATTGTAGATCGGTGGCCAGAGAGCATGCCCGAGAAGATGACTGCCCATGAAGATCTGGCGGAAACGCAATCCGGGCAAACAGGTGCAGAGGCTCTAAGGCAGGAAGACAGCAGGAAGGTCATTGTGGCTGGAGGAGAGAGAACAAGGCAGAGCGTAGATGAGGAGAGAAGTTAGCAAGAGGGCTGGACCCAGATTGTTGAGGACTCTTAGCTCATAGTAAGAACTTGGGGTTTTATTCTGAGATGGGAGGCCTTTGGAGGATTTTCAAGCAAGGACATTATCTGATCAACCTGTTAAAGTATCTCTCTGCTGGTCTTTTGGGAACAGACTTCTGGGAGAGTAACAGCAGAAGCAAGGTCCACTAGTTAAGAGACTATTAGGATGATCCAGACAAGAATGATGGTGGCTTGAATGGCAGCTCTAGGCCAGTGAAAGCGGTCAAAGTCTGGATAAATTTGGTTTATGCGATGATAAGAATTGCTGACAGAAACACAGTAGAGTGTGAAAGAAAAACAGAAGTCAAGACTGGCTCCAAGGTTTTTTGCCCTGAGCAGCCAGAAGAATGTAGTCTCCCTTCCCTGGAATGAGGGAAACATTAAGAAGGGCCCTTTCATAAGGGAGCATCAGGATCTTGGGATACGCTTTAGTTGAGAAGCTGGTAGGCATCCAAATACATCTGTAAAATAGGCAGCTCTATATATTGGTCTGAAAGAGCGAGAGCCCCAGTCTCAAGAGAAAATTTAGGAGTCAGTTCATGGCTTGGAGGAAAATAACCAAAGGAGAAAACACAGACGTGGGAGAGAAGAGCCACAAAGGACTGAACCATGAAATACGGAAATCAGGAGATTGGGAGAATCTGGCCAAAGACACAGAGTGAGAAGCTGGAAATTTAAAAGAAAAACCAGACAAGTGTGGTATCCTGGAAGCCAAGAGAAGGAGATAGTTATCAGCAGTGTTACATCCTCCTATTAGTTAAAGTAAGTTAGGGTTGAACATTGACTGCTGTGTTTAGCAACATGGGAGTCGTTTCATCTTTAACTTCACACAGAAGCATAAAAATCCTGAGAAAAGCCAAGGAAAGTGTGGAGAACTGTGCCTTGGTCTTGCCTTTTCCCAGATAACAGAACTTATTATGTGTATTATAATTAAGTCAATGAATTGATGAACTGATACAGCAACGGACAAAGAGACCACAATTGAAAACCCAGAAGGTTATCTGAGTGTGAATATTTATTACGTGACAAACAGTTCTCTTCAGGAGAAGGATGGATTATTTAATAAATGGGGCTCCCCCAGCGGGATATCCATTTGGAAAAAAAAATGAGTCCCCAAAGTATTAAAAACTTAAACATTAGAAATAAAGCAATACCCATCTTCCAATTAAAAAAAAAAGGAGACCACATACAATGTCTGGGTGTGGCATTGTGCCAAGACCTCATACCCTAAAAATAAAAAGGAAATTAACAAGAAAACGACAAACACGTCTGTAGAAAAATAAGAGCTGTCTGTGAATAAGCTCAACTGCTTGAGCCAATTAATTGGCCAACAGGCTTAAGGAAAATGTTTATGTTATTAGTAATCAGGGAAATAAATCAATGAATATTGATCTTTGGGGGGAAAAAGTGAAATACAAATTCTGTTGCTCACAGAGATGTGAGGGAAAGAGGATTTTCAAACCTTGCAGATCTACTTTTCCTTGTACCATTGCTAATGTGGTGGTACAGCTTCTACTTGGGGAGGAACACGTTGTAATGAAAAGTTTACGTAGCCACTGAGAAGGACTGTGGTTCCAGACAGCTCTCAGGAACTCTTGAGGCCTCCTCCTCCTTATTATGAGGTGGTGACCACCACCCTACACTGACTGCTTTCCCCTGAGGCTATGAGGACCAGCTGCTGTGTCTGCTGGGCCTTTGGAAATGATGCAGTATGACCTGGAGAGGACTGACGCAGTCCCAGAGCCCAGGAAACAAGCACAGAAATGGTGACATGTATATGGGAAGGAAATACACTTTTTTTTTTTTAAGATTTTATTTTTATTTATTGGAGAGAGAGCACAAGCAGGCAGAGCGGCAGGTAGAGGCAGAGAGAGAAGCAGGCTCCCCGCCGAGCAAGGAGCCCGATGCGGGACTCGATCCCAGGATGCTGGGATCATGACCTGAGCCGAAGGGAGCTGCTTAACCAACTGAGCCACCCAGGCGCCCCACAGATACACTTCTCGTTGTACGTTGTAAAGACGGGCCTGATGAAAAGGACTGCATTTGGGGTGGTGCTCAGTTTTGTAGGCCTGGAATAGCACCGTCCAGTAGAACTTTCTGCAGTGAGGAAAATGTTCTGAATCACGTGCTGTGTAATACAGTAGCTGCTGTTCACGTGTGGCAGTTGAGCACCTGGCACACTTTGATTTTGTTTAGTTTTCATTCTATCTAAGGAGTCACATGCAGAGACTACCGTGTTGGACAAGACAGGAAAGCTGAGCATTGATAGGCTACGTACCCCTATTAAAATGTAATTTGAGGTAGATTATAACCAAATGCCAGTTAAATTACAGTTAGGGGTTTATATTTACCAGAATAAATGGGTATTACGATGTTATTTGATGAACACAATGATGGGCGTTAGGGAACTGGTCCCAGAGGATGTTCTGTGAGGAAAGCATTTATCCAAAGAAGACTATAGAAACTGAGCAGTTGGGCTTCTCAGCCAGAAGTCCAGACACACTGGTCTCACTGCTCTCCCAGTTCAGCTTGTATTTTGTTTTGCATATTCCTTGCCGCCCATCACGCTCCCTGTGCTGGACGCCTGTCCCCTGCTCTCTGGGTCGGATCCCTGGCTCTTTCTCTGTTGTGATTCTCATTCATGGACTTTGGTTTATTCCCCTGTAAAAGGGATCAAATATCTATCTACAAGGTCCTTTCCTCTTTTAACATTCTAGAAACTTTAAAAAATTTTTTTACTTATTTATTAGAGAGAGAGAGCATGTGAGTGGGGGCAGAGGGAGAGGGAGAAGCCGACTCCCCACCGAGCAGGGAGCCAGATGCGGGGCTGGATCCCAGGACCCTGGGATCATGACCTGAGCTGAAGGCAGACACTTAAACCAGTTGAGCCACCAAGGCACCTCAACATTCTAGGAACTTTTAAGGAGATAGGTGGCTTTTCATAGACTGCATTGCAGGAATGTTGCTTGTGCTGTGATCGACACGAGGAAGGACTCCTGGGCCAGCTGTCTCTTCCTGTGACTGAGGAATTTCTCTCAAAAGCATCAGTCAGTGGGTGGCCTTCTGAGGTCTGGGAGTCTTGGTCTGCCCTAACCTTTGCTTACTAGCTCTGAGATACTTTCCACTGGGAAAGGAACATTCCATTTTTTATTTTTCCATTTATTCTTATCAACAAGCCAAATTATCTTAAAGTTAGGTACTTTAAACTAGTGACTAGTTTGCAGACTCGTGTCATAACAGATGAAGGCTTTTCTTTCCATGCTTAGTTTGTTCTATCATATTTTGTGTACGATAGCGGGAAACTGCCATTATTTAAGAAGGGAGTAAAAGCTTGCCATGTTTTTAGTGTTGTCAACATCTACCAGTTTTTTTTTTTTTTTTTTTTTTTTTTTTTTTTTTTTTTTTTTTTTTAAGATTTTATTTATTTATTTCACAGAGGGAGAGAGATCACAAGGAGGCAGAGAGGCAGGCAGAGAGAGAGATGGGGAAGCAGGCTCCCCGCTGAGCAGGGAGCCCGATGCGGGCCTCGATCCCAGGACCCTGAGATCATGACCTGAGCCGAAAGCAGAGGCTTTAACCCACTGAGCCACCCAGGCGCCCCAGTTTTGACTTCTGTTGGAAAATCCACCTGTATGAATGTTTTAGTAAGGAAAGAGTTGGCTACATAGAAAACTAGAAAGCTGTGAAAAATAGGAAAAGCCCCGTTGTATATTTATGCTTGGCAAAATACACCCAGAGTAGAATGCCCAATGACAGATTTTTAAAATTTGAGATGACTCAAAAGGGGAAGGATAACAAATTAGTGTATATCAACTAGACCCTGTGGATTTCCCCTCAGAAAGTACTTAGCCTACAGTGGAAATACAACGTTGATTTAGTGATTTATGAGAAGAACGTACCAAACTGAAACACTGAAAATTTTTACCTCACGATTTTTTATTTTGGTGCTCGTTATGTTCTTTTAATGGATTTGTTTGGGAAGGAATTTTAGGAATGGGGAGTAAATAGAAGAGAGTACATAAAAAGGCATTTAACCTGTAATAATAACATTTTAGATGGGACTTGAAGCACGTGCAGTACATAATTTTGGGAAATCTTAGGTTTCCGGGTTTTTTACATGTGTGAGAGCAAAGCTGTACTTTATCATTTTCATTTGCAAAAACCGAATACATCTTAGACTCACACATCTAAATTAATAGACAGTTTTGTCTCACTGAAATATTACAAAGAGCCAGGGCATTTGGTTGTTGATGTATATATTTTCCTGAAGTTTTACATGTTTGTTTGTTTGTTTGAATAGAGTCCCGTGAAGATAAATCAGATTAGCCTGGATGAGAGTGGAGAGCACATGGGCGTGTGTTCAGAGGATGGCAAGGTATGGCAATGACGTGGGGACGTGGAAAACACTGTCTGCTTCTGAGGCCTGGGATGGTCTCCAACTCCAGGGCCTTGGAAACACACGCGGCTTGCTGTATACCTGCTTTAGGAGACCCTTGATTATTCTTTTTGGGTATTGCACTTGCCTCCGATTGCTCATAATTAAAGTAAAATATATGTCGCACAAATGTGCCTTAGGAAAAGTAATTACAAGAATGTCAATAATGTAACTAGTATTAAGCTGATTAACAGCTGTGGCAGGGGGACGTGTCACCTTAATCACTACTGCTGTGCCACTTATACTTCAGCGACTAGTCTGCAGTTCCTGCAAGACAGTAGTTTAATGCCTTTCTGCCATAAATCCACAAAATTGGATTTTGTGGGCATGATTTCTGTGGGCCGGTGGTTTTCATTTTCACACAAGTTATGAATGTTTCTCTTGAATTATAGAATCTTTTGATAAGCAATCATAGTTTATCAGAAGAATAAAGTGTCTTACAATGGCCACATTAAATAAATGTAAAGTCAATATATGTACAGTTCTCTAAAAACCTGGCACCCACTTCCTCAACCGAGGACATGCATCATTTGTGCAGTGTGTAAGTAACAGTTATCACTGCTTCTTCCTGATGTTGAGCTGTGACATTTAGTGGTTGTGGCGATTGATTTTCCACTTATAAGAATGTCTTTTTTGTTTTTCAGTCGATGGGAGTCTTTTCTAATGTTGGTTTGCAATGATAAAATTTCTAATGCACAGTGTATTTAAGCTACTTTTCTAAAATAACAGTTTGAGAAAAGTGCATTAAGAATCATTACACAATCTTACATATTCCTGACTGAATAGAGCACAGTTCCTAATCTGATTTTGTATTTTTACATGATCTAAATTCAGTGGGTCATTAAGATGAGTAAATGAAAAACACTGTACTCCCTGTAAAAGATTTATACCCGTGTAATCTTTTAGCAAAACAAAAATGAAGTCCTCTTGACACAAAAGAATGCATTTTATATATCTAAGCTTAATGTTGTCCAAAGGGTCTTTTGAAATGATAGTTGGGGCGCCGTGCTTTCCAAAGATCACTGTCAAATTTTACAGTACTTTCTAAAATTCTGAGGTGGGCAAGACTGTCATTGAGGTGAGGGAGGAGTTGGTATGTATGGAAATTGAGAATTATCCAAATAATTGAAACCTTTCTGTATTTATGAATTTATTTTTTTTAAGACTTTTATTTATTTATTTGACATAGAGAAAGATCACAAGTAGGCAGAGAGGCAGGCAGAGAGAAAGGAGGAAGCAGGCTCCCTGCCGAGCAGAGAGCCCGATGCGAGGCTCTATCCCAGGACCCCGAGATCATGACCTGAGCCGAAGGCAGAGGCTTTAACCCACTGAGCCACCCAGGCGCCCCGTATTTATGAATTTGTAAAGGAAGGTCGTCTTTATTTTTTTTTTTTTTTCTGAAAGATAAGGAATTCCTTCTGGGCTGACAACCAATTTAGTTTAACTAAATTGTTGAAAGAGAATATTCCTTTTTCAAATTGGAAAATAATTTTTACTGAAATAACTTCATCAGGGAATTTTCAGTGCTTTAAATGTTGAATAATCATTATTTGATGTGGCAAAGCGGGATATTTTAACTGTGTCTAGTGGATAATGCCCCTCAGATATCACTTGGTATCCGGCTTCTTGGCAAATAGCTCTTTTCCAATTTAGGCAGATTTTTAACTGCCTTATATTTGGTGTAGACCTGTGATACTCTTTTTTTTTTTAAGATTTATTTATTTGACAGAGAGATACCACAAGAGAAGGAACACGAGTAGGGGGAGCGGGGGAGGGGGAAGCAGGTTTACTGCTGAGCAGGGAGCCCGATGCGGGGCTCCATCCCAGGGTCCTGGAATCATGACCTGTGCCGCTTAACCATCTAAGCCACCCAGGTGCCCCATGATACATTTTTAGAAAGAGTTTTCACATATGTTCCATTAGCATTGATAGAACTGAAAATAAATATTTTGGTGCACATAATTTATGTAAGCTAGCAGTATGGGAAAATTGAGTAGCTAGTATAGAATGATTTGGCAAAGTGGTCAATAATGATAAATACATAAAGATTATTACAAAGATAAGCTCCAGATATCTAGAGCTGATGCATCTTTAAACGGCTGTTGCGATTTCCCTTTCTTTAGTGTATTAAGACCCTTAGATAAAACACGTTGCCTTCATACATAAGCTAGAATCAGTTTAGTGTAGAGTTCAGGGTGGAGATATTTTCTCTTAACATTTTGGAGATGTTGCTCCCTTTTGTCTGAGCTGTATCTTTGTAAACGTGTCTGAGGCTAGCACACTTTTCTTCTTTCACAAAACCTTTAAAATTTTTTTTTTGTCCTGCCTTGGAGCTTAGACTAATAATAATAACAACAATAAAACAACAATATACGGCCCTTGTAGTAGTTAAGTTTGCTAAGTTATGTCTTGTCCGGGTCTATTTTCATTAATTTTGTCTGGAACACAGTAAGTCCTTTTGATCCATATACTGAAGTATTGTTTTCATTTCAGGAAAGTTTACTTCAGTTCTGATTTTGATTATTGCTTCAGCTCCATTTATTTTCATTTCTTCAAAGAAACCCAATAATACTTAGGCTGGAGGCCGTTCCGGTGCAGAGGCTAAGCGCTGGCTCTGCATCCCTCCTGCCTGGCCGGGGTTTCCACTGCCCTGTGTTAGGCTTGGCCTCCCGCTGCCTCCGCTTCCTCCGCTGGGCCTGGGCCCCCTGGGGGGCCTGCCTGGGAACGTTGCCAGGTCCTGGGTGTATGGTGAGCCCACCGGGTTTATGTTAACTTTTTTACTGCTATAACCATTCACTTCTTAACCCATTGCAGACTGGCCTTCCCCCCCTCCTGCATCACTGTACCTAAACTTCTCAAGGGACGAGGGTGAATGGATAAGCATCGTTCACCCTTCTCCTTTTGAAAGTAAATACTTCTTGTATTTTTTTTTAAAGATTTTATTTATTTATTTGACACAGAGAGAAAGAGAGAACACAAGTAGGGGGAGCTACAGGCAGAGGGAGAGGGCGAAGCAAGCTTCCCACCGAGCAGGGAGCCCAATGCGGGGCTCGATCCCAAGACCCTGGCCTCATGACCTGAGTCAAGGGCAGACGCTTAACCGACTGAGGCAGCCAGGTGTCCCTCTTGTGTGTTAGAGTGCCAGGCAGTGTAGTCTAAAGGTTAGGAATGGAATCATGCTGCCACATTTTAGCTGTGTGATATCAGGTACGGTATTCCTATCTCTCTGTGCCTCAGTCTGTTTCCTCCTGTGTAAATTGGGGATAATGATGGTACCTGCCTCGTTGATTATTAGAAATAAATGAGTTAATATTTGTAAGTTGTTTGGAATAGTGTGAGGAACAGAAGGAACATGTAGTTATTGCTTGTGATCATCAGGTCATCTTTCTGCCCCAGACTCACACAGGTCTTTTCTTCTTAGTGAAGTTTTCCACTTCACCAAACTGAACAGTTTTCCAGTTTTCTTTTTTCTTCTGGTTACTAGTAAACATTTTTAAAAGCATCCTTTTTCTTCCTCCGAGTCATCAGAATTGTGTTCTGCAATATCGTTCTTATAGACCTGCGTGCATTTTTGGTTGCTTGTTTATCCATTCTAGAACAAGGAGAAGAGCTCTTTCCGAATCCGGGTTAGCAAACGGATTCTCTGTCTGACTGCTCTTGGCCTGTCACATTTGTGGAATGAACCAAAAGAGCGAAGATTTTACAAATCAGCCTACTTGTACTGATCAAGTTTGAGATTTGTCTTGTGGAAGTTACAGTGTTTTCCATATTGAAGGAGAAAATAGGAATATTTGAGGAAGAGGTTATTCAGGTAAACATAGCTGTAGGGACTGAACCCAGACTTCTAGTCTGTTTACTTTTCTCTTGATTCCTCTTTATTCTACTGTTACATCTCCAATATGGGTTCATATTTTGTTTAAATGTGGGTTCATAATTTTTAAAGGGGCACTTACCCCTGGTAATCCATAATTTAATTTCACCATTAGAATCACAGTCCTAACATTTATCTCCTGTTTACTGATGCCTCAGTCTTTGTCACTGGGTTCATACTTCATTTATTTACATTTCATATACTTTTCCCCACCATAAAAATCACCTAGCTTTTGTTCTTAAAATCACCTTTACCTTCCTGTAGCCAGAAGGAAGCTTATCTTTTGGAATGAATGGTCTGCTTCATTTAGTTGCATTTAGTTGCATTTAGTTTCAGTCACAGAGTTGCCTAATTCAGAGTCTGACATTCACCTTCTCTTTAGTTTGGTAAATATTTGAGGTTTTTGAAAATGTTTTCCCAGTTCCACTTTTCCTACACTTTTATCTTATTTCCATATTTTAAGCTGTCTCATATAATATTTGTGTGTAAGAGAATAGGGCCTGGAACACTCTTCTTGCTTCTTACGACATTGGCCAAGTCCTTTATTTTCCTGCAGTGTCATCTGGTAAGTAGGCATAATGGTGTTTGCTCTCATACCTAGCAGTGTTGCTATAAGGACTGCATGGACAGGGCAGGATTTTCAGTGCTAGCTACATATAATTAAATATTTATAATTTAAAAAGTTTTAAATAAATTTAAATAAACAATTTAAATAACTTTTAAATGAATTAAAATACAATTCCACCCCACCGGAAATAGGGTCTGGCCATCAGTATCCAGGGATCTTAACTGTGCAGTAATGATGGTGCCCTCCCAACAAGGAGAAGCAAGGTGGTAGGGGGGCACGTGTGCATTTAGAACATCAAGACTACCTTCTAACAGACCACCTCGGGGAAAATCATATACCCTCTTTGTTACAGTGTGCCATGTGCTGTTGTTCGGACCCAGAAAACATACTTGGCACAGGATGTGAAACAGTAGTCACAAAATGGTTGTCCTCACGATTTTACCTCTTCGTGAATGAATTTGTCTCCAAAAATTGTATCACAAGTAAATTTTCCTTTTCAAACTCGCAAAAATGAACCACTCACAACTTACTAGGGTGAAAACAAGAAGAAATCAAAAGTCTGAATAGTTTACAAGTACTTACAAATTTGAATTTGTAATTAAAAACTTTCTCACATAGACCCCAGCCTAGATGGCTTCACTAGCGAATTCTTACTAAATTAAGGAAGAACTAATACTCCTCTTTTAGAGACTAGAAAAAGAGTGCACATGCCAAGCGTTGGGAAATAGTTCTGAGTGCCCCTAATAGTTAGCTCCAAGTGTCTGAGAGCTCCTGGAATCTTCAGCTCTGCCGGTAAGAGTGTAAATTGATCAAAACCACTTTGTAAAATGGTTTGGCTGTTTATTTAAAGTGTGAACAGCCTATGACAAGAGTTGCACTCTACTTATGTACTCTTCACAAATGTGTATCTTAGTACACCAAAAGATTTGTAAAGAGCGTTTATGGCAGCATTATTTATAATAGCCCCAATTCATAAACAACCCAGACGATCAACAAAAGGCAGATACGTGAGTTGTGGTATATTCATACACTGAAATACTATACAATAATGGCAAAGAACCAGCTACTGCGATACATAACAGTTTGGGTAAATCTTGTAAGGAAGATGGTGAGTGAAAGAAACCAGTGAAATAGTTCAGGTTCCTATTTATATAAAATTCAAACACCAGCATAGTTCATCTACGGTGATAGACTTTAGAGGAGTGGTTCATTTATTAGGGTGTTACTGAATACGGAGAAACACAGAGGTGCTTCTTGGCTTCTAGTTCTTGATCTGGATGGTGTCCGCAGGGATATGTTTGGGTCATAGAAATTTATCAAGCTATAAATCTATGATTCTTACCCTCTGCAACAATGTATATTATTCCATTTTTTAAGTAAACCACTCAGAGATTAAGTATGGATAAAGTAGTCTGGAATAACTTTAAGGGAGGCAATGGTAAGTAGAAACTTAAATCTTACTTTTATACGCTCTCAGTAGATTCAACGTAAGATTATAAATGAAGTGCAGTTCACCTAATCTCTTGCCACATTGATCTGCATGGTTGATTTATATATACATGACTCCAAAAAGAAGCACCTTTTTCCTTCAAGGGAAGGAAAAAATAATTCCTTTAGGGCCAGCCTATGGGAAGCTCATAAAAGAATATTAATAACCTATTCCTATCTATTTCATTTTTAAAAGCTAGCATCCATTTACTAAAACAGATTTGTGGTGAGTAAAGGGAACTCAGTCCATGAGATGCTTATACAAGCTTAATTGCAGTGGAGTACTCTCGCCCTGATAGAATTGTTTTCATTGGATAGTTAATAGAGATCACAGGGGCCTTAGATTATTAAATATTCTGCCTTTTTTTTAATCAATAGTATGTATTCTCACTGAGTCAGCAGACTTCTTTGTTGCCAGGGTGAACTGACAGGATCCATTTTACTTTTCAGGTGCAGGTGTTTGGACTGTATTCTGGAGAAGAATTTCATGAGACTTTTGACTGTCCCATTAAAGTAAGTATTCAGTCAGTTTTAATTTTTCTAAGGGCTTTCTCAGTGAAGGCAGTAAGGATTACAGAGCTCTGAGCCTACCGGTGTCGCGTTAATTTTGCCAGTAAGCGTCTCTTCAACACTTAGGAAGCACTAGATACCATTTGATGGTATAAAAGAGCACAGCAGGTGTGTCACATGACTGTGATATCAGTCTGTCCCCAGGAATCTTTCCTTGTAGCGAGCGAGATGATACGTACACCATCTGCGATTAAAGACTCAGAGAGGTACGAACGATATTGAGGAGTCCAGAGCCGGGAGAAGTTACTTCTAGCTGTCCGTGGTAGCGATGGCTTCACAGGGTGGGCTTTAATAAATGCACAGGGCAGACAGAGAAACTGGCTTTCCACGCGGAAGAACAGTATAATATAAACAGAGAGGCCAGAAAGTTCAAGTTGTGTTCAGAAAGCGGCAAAAACAGTCTAGTTTAGGTGGCACATAAAACACTGACTTGGCAGGAGAGCCGTACAGGCAGGTTGGGGCTGGCTTTATTTTCAGGCTAAGAAGTTTGGACTCCATGTGGCAGATAAGGAGAAATTATTGAATGTCTAAGAGCAGAGAAGTGACATAAACTGAGCTAAGCTTAAGGAAAATGAATATGGCGACCATATACCGTATAGATTGGAGGCCTGATAGCTGTGCGGCGGGAAGGAGTGGTCTTAGATAACAGTTATGGTCATTAAAGTGACGATTAGAGTTGTTGGAGGGAGAGGTCATTCATTGTTTTCACCTGTTTATTCAAACCCTTATTGATCAACAGGTAAAGGAGAGATAGGATCTGACGTGTGCTTTCGAAAGGCAGCTCTGCCAGCGCGGAGGGTGATTTAAGCAGGAGAGGGATTGCAGGCCGAAGGCAATTTAGGAGGCTAGCGCTGTCCTCGAAGTGGGGCCTTGCAGGACCTCAGTAATAGGAGCGTCGGGAGTGTTCAAGGGGAAGTTGAAGGCAGGAACAGAGAAAGCCGGTAGGAGGTCGCCTTGGCTGCAAGCCATCGTGAAAGCTTGGAGGGGGTGAGGAAGGAGGGAGGAGCTGGCTCTTGCTCTGGCAGTGGTACGGGGCCATGCCATCCGTTGCAGGAAGGGATGTTTAGAGTCAGGACGTGGCTAATTTGGTCTTGAGTTCTGATAAAGTCCACCTGGCGAAAACGGTATGGAGATTTCGGAAACATGAATGTGGAGCTCGGGATAGAGATTGGCCCTGAAAACACAAAGTTGGTGACCACAGTTGAGTGAGATGAAACCATTGCCCCACCTTTCCAGTTTGTGCCCTCAAGTCATTGGAAGGCATCCCGGACAAGGGGATCCTTGGGTTCTTTCTCTGGGTTTCTTCTATGGTGACATCTCGTTGCCTCGGTTGACCCTAGAGAGGGCATGCCCACTCAGAGAATCCCCACTCAGCCAGAACCTGGAACTAATTCACTCTCAACTTTTAGCTTTGACCTGGCTTCACAGGAGAAATCTTGGCACAGAAGAGCAAAATTCACATGTCCTCAGCTGCAGACTATTACCCGAATAGATTACTTCTTACCTACCAGGATAATTTTTAGATTATGCTGCCTGTCCTGTAGAAAGGATTTTCATTCTGTGCTTCAGCTGTAACCCCTAAACCAGTAACGAATGGGTCCTTGTTCCCTCGTAGATCATTGCTGTGCACCCACATTTCGTGAGATCCAGCTGCAAGCAGTTTGTGACTGGAGGCAAGAAGGTAAACGCTTTGTGTCTACCATTAGGGGCAGAGATTCTGTTTGCTTTTTAATTTAGCCATAATATTTTTAATGTTTGACTCTTCATTCGGGGAAATTTTGAGAAAGACCAATGCGGTGAAGCTGTAAGACCCGTCATCTTTTGGGGAAGATGGGGCCTCGGGGCTTCTCACTAATATTCCTTTGGAGTAGATACAGAGCAAGAAGAACGGACAGCTGTCACTGGAACTGTCATCTAACGCTTTGAAACGTCCCTTCCGCAAACAAAAAAGTAGCGTTTAAAACTAACAAAAGAGCAATTAAACTCACGTTTTTACCTCGCCTTGTATAAGTCTCTTGTGGGCCTTGATCAAGTTTTAGAACAATTATGGCCGTTTTTTTACTGACCTGTTTCTGGTGTATTTCATATTCTCAGTGCTATTTAAAAAGAGAGGAAACTAATCCTTTTGTACATTTACATGTTTGTGCATCGATGTCGTAAATTATAAAATTAAAGAATCTTTCTGCTTATGGAATAAGTCAAGTTAATTTTTTTCTATTTTATTAACCGCTGATATTTTTAAACCATTTTTATCACAAAAATGCTGTTAGTGTACTGGAATGCTGAATATTACTTCATATCCAGTGTAGAGCTCAGTGAAAATGAGGTGGTCTGTGGTTATTTCTGCAGCAGTGTCTCCCTATGGTATGGCTACCTTGAGGCTCAGCTACCAAATGGTTTTTGAATGTTTTATGGTCGTTATCTGTCGTTTTCCTTTGGTTTGCCGCCTCATAGACTGACTGGGCAGGAAAGCATACTGGTCATTACCTCGTATTTCTCAAGCACTGGTTTTAGCTCGTTGTGATGGTAGCTCACTGCAGGTCCTGGAGGTCCCGATTCTGTTCCACAGCATGAAGGTAACATCCCACCAGCTCTGGTTTCTGGTTGGGAGCCCGGCAGCGTCTTTCCTCCTACAGCCCAGCTCGCGGGTGTCCTTCAGCTGTAGCCTCATCAGCCTCACATAAAAATGTCTGTGGGATCCGTCAGTGGGAATCACAGATTTAATCCAACATTCTCTAGCTTACATCTGCAGCCGATTCGCTCCTGGGAAAAAAACAAACAAAAACTATCTTACTTGTCTTCATTGACTTCAGGAAGGAGTAGCTTTAAAATTCCTCTTACTGAAGTATTTATTTATTAAGCGCTTTTCTAGTTAAGAAATTTTAGGTGAGGGCGCCTGGGTGGCTCAGTGGGTTAAAGCCTCTGCCTTCGGCTCAGGTCATGATCTCAGGGTCCTGGGATCGAGGCCCGCATCGGGCTCCCTGCTCGGCAGGGAGCCTGCTACCTCCTCTCTCTCTCTGCCTACTTGTAATCTCTCTCTGTCAAATAAATAAATAAAATCTTTAAGAAAAAAAAAGAAATTTTAGGTGAGATACAGCATAAATTCACTCCACTGTAATTTAAATCCCTGCATTTTTACTTAAGACTGAGTGAAGGTAAAGAATGCTGATTGGTTTTTGTGTCTTTATGTTTTCAAATGGCTTAAAAAATAAACTTTATTATCTCAGTTCAGAAATTACAGAGTGGTTTACTTCTGTGTCACTGCCTCAGAGTCTCTCCCTAGGCTCCAGTCTGCATTTCGGCTGGGGCTGTGGTCATCCGAAGGTTTGACTGGGGCTGGAGACTCTGCCTCAGTTGCCTTTTTTTCTTTTCTCTCTCTCTCTTTTTTTTTTAAGATTTTATTTACTAGAGAGCACGAGCAGGGGGAGCAGCAGAGGGAGAGGGAGAAGCAGACTCCTTGCTGGGCAGGGAGCCCGACTCTCCTGACCTGAGCCGAGCCAAAGGCAGATGCTTAACCAGCTTAGCCACTCAGGCGCCCTCAGTTGCCTTCTTAATAATCCCTCATGATACTTAAAATGGATAAGTCACTCTGGTTTGGGTATTTTCCTAGTGTAGGATGCCAGGTCTGTGTTGCAGTTTCCAATTTAGGAGTTATAAATTTTACTTACAGTTGTCCCCTCTTTCTTGACGGTATTAGTGTGACGAACATAGAGATAATGTGACTGGTGATGTCCAAGTGGTAGGACTCAGACTCTGAAGGTGGGATTTTTCCGTGTTAATTTGTGTTGTTAGTAACCTGGTTATTCTTGAAGTTCAGTAATTGCTTTTTACTGTGGGAATACCTGGAATCTCATCAAATTTGCCACAGTAGTATTACTACATGGATGTCTTATCCACCTGAGGGACACCTGGGTGAACTGTGTCAGTTACGTATTCTTCACCCTTCTACTTAACGTTTAATATCATTTATAGACATCTGTAGGAAGGATAGTATGAATGTGGCTGTTTGGGCCAGAGCTCATTGAGTAGATTCGTGAACATTGTGTAGACAACCAAGTAGTCCAGTCTTCACGTGTGGGTGAGCTAATATGGGAAGCACTGGAATTTATATAGAGATGAACATTGTGATAGGCAGTATAATAAGTAGAAATACCAAATGCTGAACAGACAAGAATGCCTGGGCTTTGGTTCATCTCTTTGGTTACCATTGACTACTTGACAGTTTGTTCTGTGTTCATTGTTTTATGAGAGAGCATTCTGATTTCTCCTTTTTCCCTATTCAGTTCTCCAGAAATGCATCTGTAGACATTTCTTCTCAAGCACAAAAAGATGTTTAATTATGTGTATAGAAGGTGAAAGTAAAATAAAGACAATTCAGGTCATCTGGTGAAAGACTCTTAAAAAGTGATATTAAGTTAGAATTTCTGGATTAAAATAATTTAAAAGAAAAAGCACTCTAAAGGGCTAATGTACTATATAAAGGGCTCAGTATATTGGGATTGATAAAAGTATATATGTATGATATTTTGATGTGAAGAATCATGATTACACGTCATTGTAAATGATATAAAATCAATATTTAAGATTTTTTTAGGGGCACCTAAGTGGCTCGTCGTTAAGCATCTGCCTTCGGCTCAGGTCACGATCCCAGAGTCCTGGGATCAAGCCCACATCTGGCTCCCTGCTCAGTGGGAAGCCTGCTTCCCCCTCTCCCACTCCCCCTGCTTGTGTTCCCTCTCTCTCTGTGCCTCTCTCTGTCAAGTAAATAAAATCTTCAAAAAAAATTTTTTTATGTTAAATTTTTTAAGATTTTTAATAGCTTTATTGATACATAATTTGCATATCATAAAGTTACCAGTTTAAAGTGTACCGTTTGGGGTGCCGGAGTGGCTCAGTGGGTTAAGCCTCTGCCTTCGGCTCGGGTCATGATCCCAGGGTCCTGGGATCGAGCCCCATATCGGTCTCTCCGCTCAGCGGAGAGCCTGCTTCCTCCTCTCTCTCTGCCTGCCTCTCTGCCTACTTGTGATCTCTCTCTCTCTGTCAAATAAATAAAATCTAAAAAAAAATACATAAATAAAAATAAAGTGTACAATTCAATTGTCAGTTGTTTCCAAAGTGCTACACCATTTTACGTTCTCATTAGCAACGTATGAAGGTTTCAGTTTCTCCTTATTCTCACCAACATTCATTTTTCTAAAGATTTTATTTATTTGGGGGAGAGAGAGAGAGCGAGCAAGCGGGTGAGGGGAGGGGCAGAGGGAGAAGCAGACTCCCCCACTGCACAAGGAGCCCGATGTGGGGCTCAATCCCAGGACCCTGGGTTCGTGACCTGAGCCGAAGGTAGATGCTTAACCAACTGAGCTACCGAGGAGCCCCACCAACATTCATTTTTATCTGTCTTTTTGATTATAGCCATCTAGGTGTGAAGTGGTATCTCACTATTATTCTGATTTCCATTTTCCTAATGATTAATGATGTTGGAGATCTTTTCATGTGATTATTGGCCATTTGTATATCTTCTTTGGAGAAACATCTCTTTGGATTCTTTGCTCATTTTTTGATTGGGCTATTTACCTTTTTATTATACACGTAGGAAAAGTTATTTAGATATTGTATATACATGTCCCTTGTCAATATATGATTTGCAAATATTTTCTCCCAATCTGTGACCTGTCTTCTCACTTTACTGATGGTATCCTGTGAGGTGTCAAAGTATTAGATTTTGATAAAGTCACATTAACCACTCCCCCCCCTTTTTTGGTGTCTTATCTAAGAAATCGTTGCCAGATCCAAGGTCATGAAGATTTATGCCTCTGTTTTTTTAGGTCTAGAATTTCTTTGAGTTAATTTTGTGTATGGTGTGAAGAAGAAGTCCAAGCTCATTCTTTTACATATGGATAGCCAGTTGTCCCAGCCTCATTGAAAAGATGATTCTTTTGCCACTGTCTTGGCCTTTTTATCAAAAATCAGTTAATCGTAAATGTTAGAATTTATTTCTGGACTTTCAGTTTTCTTGATCTGTGTATACTTATGCTTGCGCCAATACCCTTTTGAGGTTTTAGAGTCACCAATTTTGCTGTAATTATTTATGGGATGACGAACAAATTAGCTACTCCTAAAACATTTTGATTTTGAGTTCTTTCTCTTTAAAAAAGCCATCATACTTTCTCTTACCTACATTAGAGGCTTAAGAAACATTGCTATGTAAGTGTGTCTTCCATTCAGGGACTTGTAACATGCAAACTATCGATTGATTCCTCTGGATCCATTAAGTGTCTTATATAAATATGTATATATTAAGCAGTAAAAAAGTAGTGTTTATTCAATAAACTGTAATGATCTCTTCTATGTAGTTAAGTAACTTAACTGGAGGTTTCCAAAATGTGCACCAGTTGGGAGTGGTTTGCAGAAATCCCCGGAGCCATGTCTTCCTTCTGTGTGTGTGTATGGTATGCACTTTGAAAGATCACTTATGCTGCATGGTTGTGGCATTAGTATGTTTTGTTTGTTGTAAAATGCATTTATGTAGTTGAAAATATTTCAGGAAGTATTTCTGATTTCCTTAAGGAATGTGTCTTTGATTTTAAAAACTAAGAAAAAGGCTCTGAGAAGGTGACATTAAGAGGGAGGCACTACTGTGAAGTGGTCATTTTCATTTTGAAAGTGTTCGCGAGTTTTTAGGAGGATCTGCCTTTTTTATAGCAAAGTTCTGGCTTTTTATATCTGTGAAAGATGAGAAAAACAGGATGACACTGGCCCAGTCACAACTCTGATCTTTCCAGTTGCAGTTTTCAACCAGTGCTATAAACTAAGCAGAGCAAGTTCGAAGAGTCCAGCATTTAGCAAGTGGTGATAACGTTGTGATAATCACGTATCGTAGACCTATCAAGACCTCCCTGTTTAGAGCAGGTGGCAGATCCTACAGGGAGAAAAGAGAGTAAAGACAAATACCGTGTCAGTGAGAGGTTATGACCTTCCACCTTTAAAAGAGAAATTATCCTAGCCAGATGAAGGTGCAGTCTGGAATAAAGGCATTTTTAACCCTTAAGAACACTGATCTTCCCTAGACCGACAGCTCAGTGAGTCTTTGAATTATATGCCAACTTCTGGAAACAATGGTGAAAGTAGCACAGAGACTGGAGAAGCGAAATGAGGAAAATGCAAGTCCTGCAGTGGGATATTTGTAAGAAAAAATCAAAGAGATGCCTAGTTTAATATTTTAGTTGTTCTGACTTTATTAGAAATGTTGATTCCTGTGAAAACATTTTTTCAAGTAATTAGAACATGCAGTTCAGAATAGCCCTGCAAAACAGCCACATAGCAGAAAAAACTCAAGACTGCAGTTTGTTGTTATTTCCTTTTTAAGATTCTGGCTTTTTAGGTCTTTAGAGATAGCTCCTTATCCACCAGGGACTAGGCAGAGGAGGCTGTAGTTCTGTTTGGCATAAACTTTTATTTTAGGTTTTCAGGGTAACTTCTCAGTAGTTGAATGCCATAGCTGGATTTATGGACTCTCCTGCTTGACACATGAGCATCAAAAGCTCATTCTAAATTCTGTTTTGTTTCCATGTTGGAGGGAAAAAAAGGAAAGAAAAAGCACATCTCTTAAAAGTGCCATTGGAGAGAGCTTTCAAACATGTCCCTACGGATTTTTTTTTTTTTAAGTATAACCCCTTGTGTGGCAAAAATTCTAATACATGAGCATAGCAATGAGGTTTCTGTTTTAGAAATAAGTCTGCCAAGGAGATCTTACCTGGATTCTTTTTTAATTGCTCAGCTTACTCTGTCAGCAGATCAACGTTGGCTTCCTACGACCTTTACCTTTGAACTCTGAAATACACTTCATAAGAGTTGGTTCTACCACTCTGACAAATGATTAAATTGTCACGATGCTGTTTGCAGCCGAGTTCATTTTTAGAAACAAGATAGTCAGCTGTTTGGCGTTGTGGTGGGATAGAATGAGGGGACCTGGCCGCGGGGACAGGTTGCTTTGTAAGCTAGAAAATGTCAGTCAGCAAACAAGGAAAGGGTCTGTGTGCATGAAATGAGGAGAAAGACTTTGCTGAAGGCTCATGGCAGATTCTACCCGAAGGACAGAGGTGGTAGCATCAGCTAGCTTCTGTAAGTTTAAGTTTCCAACAGTTCTGATCCGCAAACTCAGATTGCATTCTTTTTTTCTTTCCAGATTGCCTTCTGCATCCTTTCTGGAAGGGGATTCAATAGAGCAGCTTTTTGTACTAATGCAGATCTTTCTAGAATCCCCACAGCCCAGTGAACCACTAAACATGACATGGAGAGGTGCTTCCTTCCGTGTTTGCTCTCTTCTGTTGAGGTTGGAGCCAGGGTTCTTGGGGCCCAAAGGGATTTGACTATCCGTTATCCTGCTCGGTTTGTTGTCCAGTGGATCTCGGGGGTGACAGTTCTGCAAGTGGTCACGTGGCCACTTTATACGTGCAGACGTTTGTTACACGTTATTCCATGGGCAGCTACCAGGTTTACGTTCTTGTGCTTGGGAGTTGAACCGTTGTACATAAATACCTTCATTTCTTCAAGTACTATGTTAGAAATTGTGGTTCCATTACTAGAAATTCATTTCATGTCCTACACATACCAAAATTTATTTTAAAAACCTCATTAATAGGAAGTATGACACACGTATAACCTTTGCAAACGTTTTTTAGGTATGTAAAAACCCAATCGTGAAATCGCTGTATCATAAAAGTATATTTTGGTGGGTTTTTCTGACATACTGAACTGGCTGAAGCTAAAAACAGAAACCCAGTTCTTAAAGTAGAAATCGTTGCAGTGTCAATAGGCGTGCTTCACTGCTTTCAGAATCAGGTTAATTTGTCTCAAACATTAATTGCTTTTTTGATGTCAACATGTAGGATTCCCAGAGTCTTTGAGATGGAGTCATGGCAGCTTCGTTTTCTTCAGTGATCTCTCTTGTTTCATATTCAGCAAAAGCCTGTTGACAGTGGAAGCTTTTTTTCTGTCAGGAGTTCAGCTCACTTTTCCACATGTAATATTTCCGTATTGTTTGCAGCTTCCCCCTAATTCTGACGTCACACTTACCATCTGTCTTCCTGGAGCAATCAAACCATCCTTTGCCCCTTACCGATACCTTCCTTTGCGTGTCGAGAGCGCTGTGATTTTTCTTAAGAATTTTGAGTAGTTAATGACTGTGTAAGAATAACTGCTTACTTCAGATTGCTCATCATGTTTTCTTGTGGGGTTTAATACCTTGACTGTCACGAACACTAAGAGGTGTTGTCTGTCTATATAAAAGGCATATAAATACTGTCATTAACTTTGGGTGGTTTTTTCCTTCTTTTTTTAAGATACGGCTATTAAAGCAGAGCGGTCTTAGCTGCAAGGATTGTAGGTTGGCGTCACCAGTACAAACTGAATCACAGTCATTTCACAGGACTGTTTGGCCCGAATCTCTGCTTCTTGAACACAGCTTTGCATCCAGGTCCACGTTAGGAGCTGTGAACACATAGTGCCTGGATTTTAGGAATGGCATAGTGTATTTCCAAAAGTAGTTGGGTGGCAAGCAGTTAGTCCGTTAGACCATGAATCAGAATGGTGATTTTGCAGGAAAATGAGTATTCCAATCCTTTTGAGGGGGAGGAACGTGTCCGTGTGTATATATATGTATGTATCACTGTGGGGTAATTTTGCCCTCCTTTGCCTTCGTACTTTCTCCCCTATTGTTTCCTTTCAGTTTGCAGGAAGCAAGAGTCATTCTACCATTGGGTATGTTAATAAATCTTATCTAGGAGGAGGAAAGAATCAAGGCTAAAAATAAAATTGGTAAAGAAGCAGCAGTCTCTCATTTTAGCCAGGATAGGGAGAAATTTGATCATTTATATGGCTTGGAAAATGTTCGTATTTTGTCTGTATTCAGACATGCTTATGGAGTGGTCTTGTTTTTCTCCTGATCTTTCATGGTCATGAGGCCTTGTCTGATGTTGGTGTTCTGTAAAATTGTTTATGTTCACCCAGAGAGCACCAAGGCCTAGCTGTGAGTGCTTGGCCAACTCCTGGATGTTCACTTTTCTCTTTCTCAGTTGCAACAAAGAAAACGCCCGACATTTGCTAGAGTCCTTCTGTTGAAGCACTTTACAAAAATGTATATGGACTCTGATTTCTTGGTTTTTTGTAGAAATATAATTATGTATATAGTAATATTCGTGAAAGGCTATGAAATTACTGGCAATATTAGTAATATTAACATTAACAATGTCTGGGCAGGATAATGAGTGTTCTTTTTGGCCTTCATTAGCATTTTCTGCCTTTTTTATTTTATTTATTTTATTTTTTATTTATTTTTTTTTTTTAAGAAAACATGCATTACTGGGGCACCTGGGTGGCTCAGTTGGCTGAGCCTCTGCCTTCAGCTCTGGTCCTGATCCCAGGGTCCTGGGATGGAGCCCCACCTCGGGCTCCCTGCTCGGCCGGGAGTCTGCTTGTGCGTGCACAGGCACTCGATCCAATGAATAAATCCTTAAAAAAAAAAAAAAAAAGAAAAACTTGCATTACTTCTGTAATAAGAAAAAGCAATAATAAAAGAACATAAAAAGTAACTTCAGTTATTTTGGATCTCTGTTTAACTTAACACTGTAAATCACATGAAATTCCCTACATTGTTGAAGTCTAATCTTAATTCAGACATTCTTTATTGCTTATATAATATCCCATCCTGTTGATCTGTTTAATTTTTCTTAACCATTCTCCTGTTATTGGACCATTAGGTTGTATCCAGGTTTTGGTTATCATAAATCATGCTGTAATGAAGCTAGAAATCTTTGGGCATAAACTCACACTATGCTTTTTAGTTTTTCCCTAGCTCTGATCCCCAGGATTGGTATTACGGAGTCAGAGATCCTGACTGTTTTTTAGGATTTAGATACATACCACCAAGTAAATTGCCTTCGAGGAAACATACCAGTTTACACCAGCTGTGTGTGAGGTTACCTGTTTCTCCACAGTTTCTTTGCCAATTTTGATATAAAAGAAAGATAGTCCATTGTTCTATTTTGTAACTTCTTTGAATTATTAGCAGTTTCAAACATTTTTATTTACTGGCCGCTTATATATCTTCCTTTGTGATTTGTCTGACTGTATTCTTTGCTTGGGGCAGCTTTTAATATTACCATAGAAGCCAAGACAATGAAGACTGTCCATTTGATATTTATTGTCAGTTTGAGCACAAATTATTGCTGCTTACTGAATAGCCTGAAGCCTTTTCTCCAATTTTGGCTAAATCTGGAATAATTATCCTTGTTCCCAGGGAGGCATTATATAGGAGTCATAATGAGACTGTAGAGTAGACAGTGAAGTCTGTAAAAAGAGGACACGTAGAAGCTTCTACACATATGTGAGTCTGCCCTCAAACCATCAGCTCTCCCACTTACATGGAGGCTGTCAAGGACAGAACAATGTGCCCTCTGAAAGGCAAGTTCATGTGACTTGGTTTCTTCTGTAGTTGGTGTCCTGAGCTTTATTTTTTCCCCCTCTGCTTTACTTTCAATTGAGTGAAGTGCTTCTACAAACACATAAACCCGTGTGATCAGGTGAATTTTCCGTTACTCAAAACTTGGCAGTTTTTATATTTCTTTTTCATAATCCCCACCAGGTGAAGATCTGCGTCCAGTCGTCTGTGATTGAGATTATGCATAGTTAAAGTTAGAGATCTTTATGCATCGCACAGAGCATTAATTCAAGTTTAATCACCCACTGGATGACTTTTGTGTTTAAGCTGCTGTTCAAGGCCTTCAACCTTAAAACCAGCCCCAGGAAATGTATCCTTAAGCAGCTGCAAGCTAAAATACAGACCCATGGTGTTTGGCGTGACCACCAGCACTGTCGAAGTCTGTGGGACCCATAATGGAAGATTTTTTTTTTAAGTGGCAAAAATATTTCAGAATTCCTTGTTCACTTTTAAAATCATAGTTGCAGTTGTGCGTTTGCATATGCAGAAATTGCAGATTGCTGGTTTAAATAGGAGCCTCCCTCATATGTAGCCACAGCTAAACCCGTATCGATGGGCAGGTGGATACACAGATCGTGATCTGTCATCGCTCATTTTTTAATACAAAGGAAACTGCTCCTACGTGTCACCTCTAGTGTTTAGCTTTTTGTTCTCATTGAACCTGTAGCTTGGAATTCTTGGTCACTGAATTGACTGTTACCTGATGTCGGTAGGGTGTTGCTCAAATTTCAGACCGTATTCGCGGGATTGGTTAACTTCAAGGGCTTGTCCAAAAGCTGTGTTGCCTTGGCGTGATTACTCAGACGTTGCTCGGAAGCAAGTGGTCTGTCAGACAGGCTCTGGAAATCTGTCTGTGTGCAGAGACTTCCTGTGGTAGCAGTTTGGGGCCTGTATTTAACCTCTTCGCAACATGTTAAATTACCTCTAGGGAAGGGGGATTGAAGGATTATAACTCGTCCAGCAAGCCACCGCTGAATTTAAGCAATGCTGTAATTCGGGAAATTCTTTCTCTTCCTACATGCTTTATGTTCTTTCTGGATGGTGTTTGGAAAAGCTGCGCCTGTTCAACTTTGGTCCTGAGCCAAAGCAGGAGGAAACAAGGCAGAGGCACCTGCTTTTCCAACTCTTCGTGGTCACTCCGGCCTCCATCCAGATCCAGGACTCTCCTGTCTGTTGTCGGCAGCCCCAACCCTATCCTAGCTCTTCTCTCTGCTCGCTCACTTTTTCTCACTTGCTTTCATGACTTCTTAGATTTCATTTCTAATCTTTTCCAACTTTGGATATTTAAATCCTTCTGTGCCAGGTCCTGCCTGTCATTGTGCCCTCTGTCTCTTTGGCATGTTCTCACGCGCTGGGTTTTCCTTCTCTTTCTCTCTCAGTTTTATTATCTTGGGCTCCAGCATCTTCTGGGACCTGGTAGTTTGTCTTTATGGAGTCTGTTTTCTCAAGCCCCTCGGTCCTTCCTGCAGCAACGCACCTGCCATCTAGGGCTCTCCGTGGGCTTTCCCCGCCGGTCATTCTTCCCTGCACCGTTGTCTGCCTCGGCGAGCAGTGCTGCCGCTGGTGTGTAGGAAGCCTGAAGGACTCAGTGATTTATATACTTGAAAGGTCACCAGATGATTAAAAAGGGGGCCGATCTTCCTCCCGTTCCTCCATCAGGGAAGAGTGGGCGATGGGCGAGGATGGTTATGTTGCCAGAATCGGTGGCGTTATTACAGCCCAAAAGGAATCCTGCCCCCCGTGGGGGGGATTCTGGGATGTGCATCCTGCCCACTCTGTAGTGGAGCAAAGTACTGGATAGATTTATCCGCACAAAACATAGGCGAATAAAGTATATTGCTGAGGATGTGAGGGCTCCTGTTGAAATATAAGTACCAAGAGTGCTGACTGCCAGAATGTGGATTTATGGGAAATAAAGCCCTAGAATACTTTCTCCAACAAAAAATAGACCTCTTGGAAACAGTTTTTCCTCTCTCTGTACTTAGCTCCCATTGAGCGTAAATTCCTCTCAGTATTGTGATAATGACAATTCAATATTGTGGGATGTGGAAGATGAACCAAATAAATTAACCAGCTGCTTTTAAAGGTAGTTCACTCCATGACTTACCCTCTCAAATGCTTTGTAGAACATTCATGCTCAGTAGGTCTCTAGGCAGTTTTATGACTAGAAGAAAGAAATGAATTTTATTAAATGTCGGTGAAATACAGGCAGATAGTTCTGCTGTAGTTAAATTAGTGTAGACTGTTTGTAAGAAGAGCAGCTTACCTTTTCTTAAATCACTGAAGTGGAACTTTCCTTGGCATTCCTGCCAGACAGTGCGTTTCTGCTTGAATTTCCCATAGATTAGGATTAAAAAAGCAAACGGAGAGTGGATTGTCTGGTCCTTTTCCCTCCTGGGTGAAACCATGGGTCCCACAGAATGCTGCAAATCAAATCCTGAGCTGCTGCCTAGTTGTATTCTGAGCATTTCAAAGGACAGTAATGGCAATGCTTCCATAATTACTGGCTTACATTTAAGGTTTTCTGCCATGTATGATTGGGCACTAGGACTCATGAGTAAGGAAGAAAGTAGAGTGGAGAGGGAAGGCAGAAATATGTGCTTCAACGACCAGGGGAGGTACCGTAGAGGAGGGAAGCAGGCCAAGGCTAGACCACCAGGAGAGGAGGGCATGGCAGTGATGGGGGGGGGGGGTCTGAGCAGTGCACAAACCCAGTTCAGATCATCACCACTCGGGCCAAATGAGAGGCTGGGTGGCATCCCCGCAATGAAGGAACTGCAGTCAGCTAAACTGAATAGAGGAAGACTAATCTTAAAAGCGCTTCCCAAGGGGTGCCTGAGTGGCTCAGTGGGTTAAAGCCTCTGCCTTCGGCTCAGGTCAGGATCTCATGGTCCTGGGATCAAGGCCCGCATCGGGTTGCCCACTCAGCGGGGAGCCTGCTTCCTCCTCCCTCTCTGCCTGCCTCTCTGCCTATTTGTGCTCTCTCTCTCTGTCAAATAAATAAATAAAATCTTTTAAATCAATCGATCAATCAATCGCACTTCCCAAATCCGTGATCGGTTGTGCACAGATTATGTCCTCTGCTGCAGAGCAAACTGGACCTGGCCCAGTTTCAGGCATAGGACACAGAGTCAATATAAATGAGCCCTTTCTCAAGGGATGTCGTTGTTACATCGAAGATGTAGTAACTGCGGACCACTCAGTCCACAGGGTTCCTTCCCTTAGGTTTTTGAGATCGGGGCAGATGCCAGCGTGTCCCAGATAGCTTTAGGGACATCACTAACTGAAGATGGGCTGAGTAACTGGAGGGTTTGGGGTGTGACGTAAGTCCTCCTACAGCAAACACACTGTGCTCGTAGACAAGGAAAGAAAGAAGGAGATTGGTAGGGCCGCGGAAGCCTACTCAGTATCTCCTATTCGTTGTGCCCTGTGCGTCTAGCAAAGTCGACGTGGTTTCTTTCCCTGCCGTCTGTTGGGGTATGAAAAGTAAATATGGGAATCCCAGTGAGCGAGATACGGGGTGGTATTCATTATCCCACGATAGAACCAGCATGACCCTAAAATGTGTACAGAACCAAGAAATTAGGAGGACTTACTAAAGAATTCTAAGTGAAGATCTTCCGTACTATATTTAAGGCCGTTTGTTTACACATCATTTCTTCTTTTTCATCCACAAAATACAAAGGGAAAATGATTGGAACTACTGCTATTTGAGAAACATCAGGAAATAACACAAATCAGGTCTAAAACTGTAATGTAAATTAGTGAAAATCTGGTTTACTTTCCAGAAGGCAGTGTATCAGCCTCCCCCATCTTTTTTTTTTTTTTTTTTTTTTTTTGCNTTTTTTTTTTTTTTTTTTTGAGCACTCCTCAGTTGCACGGAATGATGTGTGCCGTCTGTACTATAAAAATATTCAGGAAGAAGCTTCTTTGATCCCATGTCAGAGCAGGGTACACAGGCTGTTTTGTAATAGAACTCCGGAAAGTCAGACTCAACCCTGAGACCAGCTGAATTCAGAATTCTTCTCTCCCTCCTTTTCTTCCTGCCCTCTGCTGGAAGTTTTCCCTGGAGCTGGAGCAGGAGACAAAGGAGGCTGGGTCCAGCCAGCCTCAGCAGAGAGGCTCAGCGGGAGTGAGTTTGGGTCTTGGTTGGCATTGCAACAAGACCTCACCAACATGTTTCTAAAGGTAATGTTTTATTTGAAAAGTAGGTACAGTTTATGTGAATTAATTCTAACACATATTCAGTATGACTGAAACATTCTTTCTTTCTCTAGGATTCATTGAATTGTTGATACTGTTTTGTTTTGTTTCAGCTGTTTCCTTAAGTTCTCTGGATTATCAAAATCCGGAGAATGGATTTTCAGCCCTCTATGGGTTAACATAAAAATAGTTCACATGTTCCAAGCAGAATAATCATGAAATAGAAATAATAGAAATCTCCTCTATCACCTATTTCTAGAATTAATTACGATTACTTTGTAAGGTACCCTTCAGGTTTTTATATATGGGTACACATATTTTATTTAAAGGTCATCATGTTTAATACTGTTTTGCAATCCGCTTTTTTATTTAATGGCCCTGAATATATTTTTACATTAAATGTACATGTATAAAATCATTTATAAATGGATGTGTCCTGTTCTTGGGTGATCTAGCTCTCCCATGCTTTAGTCAATCATTTCCCGATCGTTAGTCCATGTCTAGCTGTTATAAATAACTTTACGTACTTCTTTACTCACTTGTCTGGTCCCTTCTGAGCATAAATCTCTAGGCGCAGACTTCTGGGGTCATTTTTAAAGCTTTGACTCTCCAGTGCTAAAGAATTCTCCAGAAAGGCTGTGAGTTGAGGGCACTGCTTCCCTGTGCGTGCGCATGCGCTCCGCCCCGTCCACACCCCTGTTCTTTCCTCCTCATTTGGATTCAGCTTTGTCAGTTCTTTCTTTTCTTTTTTCTTCGTCTGTCAATTCTAGGACCACTGCTCTACTGTTTTGAGTACTAGTTTTACAAAACACATATCCTTCCACCCACAGATTTCTTGATTAAAAAAAAATTCCTGTTATTCTCACATATCTTCAAATGAAGTGAAAACATTTTGGAAGTTCTATAAATAATTCCTTTGGGGTTGTCTTTGTGCTTCCATTAAAGTCACAGATTAACTATTAAGACTTAGGCTCTTCAGTGAGAATTTTGAGCCTTATTATCCAGGAACATAATGTACATTTATGTAGCCCTCCTTTTATATCTCCCAATAAAGCATTTTTGTTTTTGTCATGTAGCTAGTGCACGCACATCTCTTTCTGCTCATTACTGACTTGTAGAGCTATGGAGTTACCCTTGTTTACAACTTTGACTGCATCCCCTAAAGTTTAGATGTGCAATATTTGTATCCTCGTTTTCAAAGTGCTTTGGTCGTGGTTTGATTTGCTCTCTTAGTTGAGGGTATAGAGGTTTTGGGGGTTTTTTTGGTTTTTTTGATTTTTTTTTTAGTTTCAACTTGGCTTTGTGTTTCTTATCCTTGGTGTTAATTTGCTTAATTTTGTTGTCACCTGAGAAGAAGAATTATTTTTTAAAGTTCTTGTCTGTTTGATGGAAGGTCTCATTCATGTGGAATCAGGAGTGGGAGATTTCCCTTATTCCCTAGATAAGTCCTGTTGTTTTCAAATACTGGATTCTTCCATATGGCTGGTGTTTTTTCTTGTTCCTGTTTACTGGGAGAAGTCTATATTCAGTATTCACAGTTGTAGTTGCTCTGAATATGTCATAGATTTTGTGAGAATTTGTGCAAATCTTTTATTCTGGACATGGTAGGAGAAGGAAGTTTTGTGTTTTCCTTCCTGCCTGAATTGGAACACAATTGCCTGTTGGGGAAGTGGCTTCCAAAGGGTATAATTATTGGTGCAGCAGGGAAGTGAGTCTGCTTGCTGTATCCACTGAGGCAGTTAGAAGTTTGTGCAGCTCTCGTAGGGCACAGCCCGCCACTGATGGGCACCCACCCCATTGTCCCCAGACCTGTTTTCTCCTTCAAGCTGTGTGGCCCAGTGACAGCAGGAGGGGCTACTCGGGTTATACTACCAGTGCTGACCACACCCTGTGTGTCCCTGAGCGTGATTTTCCCGTGCCTCCCCTTAACCTCCACCACCGTGACGTGTTTGGGCATGCTGGCGTCTACCCTACTACCTACTTCCCAGATGGGCTTTTTCTTGTAATGAGTTAAATCGTGGCCTTCACTGAGGTCTTACTTCTGTCGTAGTTTATAGACATCTTCATTTAAAATTGGGGGCATGTTTAATTTTCCTAGCACAGGTGTGGATTGTTCCCCTTTCACGCAGCATCGGTCACCCCTAGGTGGGATCGGAGGGAGAGGAATCGGATGCCATGTGACACCACTTTCCTCCTCACCACCCGGCCTCCCATTCCTCTCAGCAGTGGTTATGGGGCACTTCTGGGGCCCAGCCCTCTGAAAATCCCCTCCCTCTGATCCAAGCCACAGGTGGAAGATTGGCATTGTGATCTTATCAATTCTTCATGTTTGATATAATTGTTTTTAGTTCCCCATCTTCAGTGGAATGTGTAGCAGGAGTGGTAACCTCAGGCTTTCTCCTCCTTCCCCAGATTTCAGACTTACCCTGTCACAAAATACTGAACATACTCAGCCACCTCCTTGTCTCTGTTTTTTGCATCATGGCGGAGGGAGGGGCAGAATCACAGAGGACAGACCTACGTAAGGGTCTTTTTTTTTTTTAAGATTTTATTTATTTATTTGACACAGAGAGAGAGATTACAAGTAGGCAGAGAGGCAGGCAGAGAGACAGGGAGAGGAGGAAGCAGGCTCCCTGCTGAGCAGAGAGCCCGATGCGGGCCTCGATCCCAGGACGCTGAGATCATGACCTGAGCCGAAAGCAGAGGCTTTAACCCACTGAGCCACCCAGGCGCCCCGTAAGGGTCTTTAACTGGGAGCAGGGAGGGACGGTGGTGGTGACTTCTTACTAAGAACCTGGACTGGGAAAGGATGAGATGGGTGGGAAGATCTTCGAGAGCCAAGAGGCTATCCTGTGTCTATCTATCTGTCTAATGGGAAGACAGGATCCCACGTGGTCAGTAAAAGCCCTCCCTCCAGTCTCCACCATGGACCAGGCAAAGCCACCACCTTTCTTCTGCATGGATAATAGAGAACTTCAGACATTTATGTCATTTTAACGTGGCCGTTCTCAGTGTATTTGCGAATGTGGACACTTACTTAATTTTAGGGTTTTGGTGTGTGTTTGTGTGTGCCCCTTTTGACTATAGGAGCCTAACTACTGAGAAAGATCTGTAAGAAATATAAATAAAATGTGAATTTATTCTCTTTCTCCTGTTTTTCCCCTTTAGGGGTGAGAGGGCACACAAAATACACTAAGGTTAACTGAAATTTACTCTAAAGATAGGAATTTTTAAAATTCTGTGATGGACTTTATCCTCAGCATTGCTTTTAAAAGATACACATTTCAGGATTACATGCCTGAAGGCATATATTGTAAATTACATATTATATAAATGATATATAAGTTATTTTCTACAAGTGTCTTTTCTTAAGGGATTGAAATTGTGTATATCAAGAAAAAATATCGTATCCTTAATAATGCATGAATTAGTAGAACTACATCTTCGCCAGTCTTAGAGGTTTTTAACGAGTTATATTTGGTAGTAAAACTTATCCGGCAGATTTTTTTTTAAAGATTTTATTTTTATTCAGTCTCTACACCCAGTGTGAGGCTTGAGCTTACAACCCCGAGATCAGGAGTAGCACGGTCCACTGACTGAGCCAGCTAGTCGCCACCCCCCCCAGCAGATTTTTTTTTATTAATCTATAATGAAACGAAATATAATGAAAAAGAATCTGTAATGATTCTTCCCTTTAAAATAGAGACCCTGGCTAACTGTGAACTTTTTAAAGAAGTTTAATCCTAAAGCAAGTTTGTCTTATTTTATGACATGAATTCCTGTTCAAACATCATTGTAAAATTATTTTTCTTGGGTTAAATGAAAAAACAGGCTGCTTCTGACTATTAGAGTTTAAGCTGTGACTAACATTTTATTTTCAAGGAAAAAATTACGAGGTTTTGATTTCCCCAGTTACAAAATAAATTAATTTCTGGGCAATCATTTGAAGAACTTTCTGTGACACAAATCTTTTGACTGACGAATTTGTTTTTCTCCATGAATTTTGGTATTTTGGTGCCATCTTGTGGCTTGACTTTGTAGTAACTTCAACGTTCAGGGGACGTTGAAAAATAAAAGAAACCTTCTATATGCTTCTCGGTTTCTGAACATCTTTTGTATTTGTCCCTAGTTGCTGCTCTTTGAACGATCTTGGATGAGCAGATGGAAGTCTTCTGTTCTGCATGAAGGGGAAGGGAACATAAGGAGTGTGAAGTGGAGAGGCCATCTGATTGCTTGGGCCAATAATATGGTAAAAGCACGTCTTCATCTTCCCGATCCTTCTTCAGAGCCATTAAAGTGGCCACATGGGGAGAGCTGTGACAAAGGGAAAGATGCCCTGGCTGCGGTGGTCTTTTCTAAGACATACAGGTGGCGACTGCTCTCATATCCGGAAGGTTAAAGAGACTAGATTGCTTTTGGCTTTCATAATAGAGTAATTCCCAACATATTCTGGACTTTATCTTGGAGTAAGAAACCCGAGGCATGGAGAATAGCCAAGAAAATGAAAAGACATCTTAATAATTGAAGGGTTGCATTGGGAATGTGGTGTTGAAAATACCATTTGCCTATTAGCCAAGGGCAAGTATAGTTGCTATGGAACAAGTACAGGATATTGCTGATTTCATTTTACTCCCCGTATAATCACAGGTGAAAAAGGGGCCTGCCTTTTAAAAAGTAGATTGTAATTTTGGGTGTTGCACTCCATTTGAAGTTTACTCATTGTGAGAGAGGCTGAGTAGAAAGTGTAAAAATTAGATTTGACATCTGGCTTATCCTTTGGAATTTCAAGGTATAGTTTAGTGAATTTGTTCTATTCAGTTTTAAATGGTAAAATTCTCCCAGAACCCACCTTGCTATTCAGGAATTTTCTTAAACTTCTCCCGGGTCACAGTTAAGGGTAAACAAACCTGTGGCCTCTTGGTTTATTTTTAGTTGGCTGCTTGCTTTATGTTTCCATTTCAGTGCTTTAAAATGTCAGGTGTAGTTTTTCTTTACACATAGTGGTTTGTCAGATTCAAAGCTTTTCTAAAACACTCCATGTTTATAGTGGAACAATACAATTAGAAATGTTACTTGTCTGTCATTTTGGAAATGCAGTGGTGGGTATCTGTCCCATTTCCCATTTGTGTTGTGTTTGAGCCCCCTGATGCCATCTACTAATAAAATCTCCTTTGTCCCGAAAGAAGGGTAGAGGTTTTCTTTTGTTGTGGGTTCTCACAGGGTTTGTGTGGAGTGGAGCGTTTTCTTTTGCATGGCTCCCAGCGGTGCTCAATAAACACTGTCGATATTTCGCGGTGCCGGTTATTGGTGGTGTGTGGCAGGGGCTGTTAATAAGTTTTCCTCTCCTTTCCTTCTCCCGAGTAGAGGATGCTTAATGCTCTTGTATTTTCCAGGGTGTGAAGATTTTTGACATCACCTCCAAGCAGAGAATCACCAATGTGCCCCGGGATGACATAAGCCTTCGCCCAGATATGTATCCGTGCAGCCTCTGCTGGAAGGACAGCGTGACGCTGATTATTGGCTGGGGGACTTCGGTCAAGGTGGTTTGCTCGTCTTGATAATAAGTCCATGTTGTTAAAGCTCCGCCGAGGAGGGTCCAAAGGAATATGAGTTCTCGAGTGGCTTCTCGGAAGCAAAATACTTTCCCCTGAATGTTCGCATCAAGTTTGGAGATACGGTCTTTCTCTTCCTCACCACACAAAACACACTGTGAGCTCTTCCCTGTTCAGAGTGGTGCTGCCATCCGTGATCTTGAACGCTCCCGCCGCCCCGTTGACCTTAGCTGTTTATGGAACGTGGTTGGTTTCATTGGTTTGTCAGGTTTTCCTTTTTTTTTTTTAAGATTTTATTTATTTATTTGAAAGAGAGAGAGAGAGTGTGAAAGAGAGTATGAGAGAGGAGAAGGTCAGAGGGAGAAGCAGTCCCCCCGTAGAGCTGGGAGCCCGATGCGGGACTCGATCCTGGGACTCAGATCGTGACCTGAGCCGAAGGCAGTCACCCAACCAACTGAGCCACCCAGGCGCCCAGGTTTTCCATTCTTTATTGTTCTCTCCATTCCCCTTAGCTTCTTCGTTAGAGATGATGATGGTGAGGAAAAGAATGTTAAAACCGAAACATCCCGCTTGCTTGGTCATAGTTGGATGGAGCAGAGGCCCAGACTTACTACTGATGAGATTAGGGGCTGTTTTGTGGCCACGCGGCTGCCCCTTGTGTGCCTGAGTAAATGAAATTCAGCCACTCTACAAAAGAGGGCCCAAAGCTCATTCACATCTGTTTTTCGCGTGCCAGTGTTTGTCTTGTATTAGGTATTTCAGAACCCAAAGTTGTTGGCTTCCCTTAGCTTAATCTAAACAAAATAAACCAAAAATTCTCTGAGATTAGTACGAGACGGTATCCCAGCGACGGTCTGGTGGCTTTAGAGTCGGACAGGTCTGGGATCAGTTCCAGCTTCCCGTACTTTCTGGTGTTAGCCTAAGCCTGACTCTCCTCATCCAGAAATGGGAGCACGGATCGGTCTCATGTCCTGAGCTTTGGGGAGGATTGAATGAGGTAATGCCTACAAAGAGCTTAGCATAGAATCTGACTTATCATAAGTGCTTCATGAACCTCAGTTGTCATTATTATGCTGTAAAATTCTAGAAAAGTCTTGAAAAAGACATGGTTATTTAAAATGTACTCTTCTCTGGAAAAGGAAAGCATAAATGTTCTTAACTCAGTGCTGCTTACTAACCAAGCTAACTGACAAGCATTGTTAACTTGAGGTAAGGTCCTCCTGGCCCTTAGGTTGGTATGATTTAAGTTGTCCTTTCTTCCTTGATTGTTCTCATGTATCAAGTGAACATAGCCTGATTCATATTTAGGATAGCAGAAGGGAAGATGTGCCCAATGGTCGAGGGTTAAAAAAAGCGAAAAGTGATTCTCTAGTCTCCTCATCCCAAATGTGTGGTTACTCATCCAATAAACGGATGTTCTCGATATTTTTTTTAATTTCCTTAAATGGACCAAGTGGCTTTTTATTGTTTAATGTTGCGATTTTCTTTTCTTTTGGTGAAAGACAAGGAAAATTAAGCCGTAGGGACGCAGAAGTTTATTGAATGCTACCGGAAATGCCTTCTCTCTTAAGCTGAATAATGGCCCACAAAGATAGCACGTCCTAATCCCCCAACCCATAAATGTTTCTTTATGAGGCACGAAATACAATGAATGAAGGATCTTGAGGTGGGAAGATTGTCCTACATTATCCGGGTGGGCCCTAAATGCCCTCCCAAGTCTGCTGAAAGAGGAGCCCCGCCACAGGAGAGGGGAGGCAGCGCGAGCAGGGAGGCCGAGCCTGGAGCGCCGCGCGCAGCGAGGGCAGTGCCGCCGCCGGGAGCCGGGCAGAGCCCCTGCTCTAGAGCCTCTGCGGGGAGTGCGGCCCTGCCCACACCTGGATTCGGGCCCAGAGAAACCGGTTTTAGACTTGAAGGTGGAAAGGATACATTTCTGTTATCCTAAACCGCCAAGTCTGTGGTGGTCTCTTAGAGCAGCCGTGGGAAACTAGCACCCTTTCCCCGGGGCCACATTATCATCCAACTCGTGTGTGATTTTTATGTCACGTGTTTCTTTTTCTTTATTGGGGTTCCTCTTCTTCAGGCTCAGTTAGTAGCACGTTGGGTACTTCTCAGGTGAGAGTCCCCTGTGTTCTGCTGAGGGAGGAGAAGATAGGACGTCATCTTTCGTTTCGGAGGCAGTCTTTTTAGGGGGAGACAGCCACACGGTGTAGCCAAGTGTGCAGTCAGAGCCATTCGTTCATTCATTCCTGCAGCCAGCAACCACCTTCCGAGTTCCCGCGATGTGCCAGGCAGCGTTCCGGTGGGGAAAGGTGGACAAGCAAGTGAATAATACACCGTGGTGATGGAGGTAGAGCCAGGGGAGTAAACAGGGAAATGGGGAAGGGGGTCGGGGCGGGCGCCGTGTAATACAGAGCCATCCTAGGAAGACATCTGTCACAAGGAACGTGTACTTTGGCAGAGCTCTGGAGGGAGGGGGCCACGCCTCTGTGCGGGAGGGGTGCTGGCGGGGGCAGCAGTGTGATTGGCGGGTCTTTGGGGCATAAAGCCCTTAGCGCCAGAGCGGATGGAGCAGGTGTGGGGGAGAGGGCTAGAGGTCTGACGGAGGGGGAGGGAGGGAGGGGGCTGCGTTGTGTAGGGGCAGATCAGGTAGGGCCTCCAGATCAGGTAGGGCCTCACCGGCCTTGGTGCCAGTTTGGGCTTTTAATTTGAGTGAGGTGGGAAGCCGGCCGAGGGGTTCGGAGCAGCAGACTTAGTTAAATAATCAGACTTGGATTCTGTGTGGAGCCAGACAACCAAGGGGCCGAGAAGATGGGAGCTGGGGTAGGAGGCTACTGCGGGAACCTCCGTAAAAATCCTGCTGTGTCCGATCAGCCTCGTGGAGCCGGTGGGGAATGACTGGACTCTGGATGTATTTGGAGGGTAGACCCTGTCATATTTATTGGTGGTTCGATGTGGGATGTAAGAAAAAGACAGAAGTCAATGGTAACTCTTTTAACCTGAGAAACTGGGACCCGAAGCTGCCTTGTACAGACACGGGCAAGACGGCTGCTGGAACGCATTAAGGGGGCAAGTCCGGAGATGTTTTTGTGTGTGTCCACCTGAGATGCCCGTTAGACACGTAAGCGGACAAGTGGAGGAGACGGCTGGATGAAGCAAATCAGCGTTCCCGGGTGAGCACCTGCCCGTCAGTGTAAAGGTTCTTGAGATCATCGATCTGCTCTTAGGCGGGACGTGAGCTTAGGGTAGCGTTTCCCTCTGCACCCACCGGCACCTGCTGCTGCCAGGCCGAGGCAGGTGTGGGATGGAGCTCAGACCACAGAACTGGGAGGAGTGGCGATGGAGAGGAGAGCCCAGCTGCCAGAACTTCCACGCGCCGCGGTCTTAAGAGAGCTTGTAGCAGGGCCAGAGGAACAGTCCGGCCTCAGCCTGAGTTCCCTTTCCTCCTCCTCCGCTGGTAGACGCCGCTGCTTTGTACTTCTGTACTTGCCCTTCACACTTGAGTAAGAAGACTTCTTTGTGTGTCTGCGCCACTGCCCCATACTCTTTCTAAGGAAAGAGCTATGTCTGTTTCTCGAAACCCGTAACTCAGGACCGGTGCCCAGTAGTGGCTCAGTGTCACCTAATATTCTTCATGAATTACTTTCCGTTACTCTACTTCAAACCATTTGAGACCTACTCATGTACTTTTATCAGCACGTTAAGATGATTGTCCCTTGGGCACCATGGGGCATGCCCAAGAGACAGATAGTTTCCCCAGCAGTTGTGGACAGAAGAATCAAAAGTCTAACAAAAGGAGAAGGAAATTGGGGAAGCAGACAGGACATTGTCTGAGGTGGACAGGAGACAAAAAACAGAAAATTGCCAGGCACTTCTAAGCAAATGCTCCTCTCCACCACCCCCAGGACTGGGTTCGAGTCCTGTGTTAGAGCAGCACCCGTCATGTAGTCCCCACGCCACCAGCCAGCAGTTTGGACATGCGTGCTAACCAAACCAAAGCAGACCTGACATGAGGTCACATCACCATCCATCCCCAGTTCGGCTTCTAGCAACTTATCCTGTGGAAACAAAAGTCCAAACGTCTTCTATCCAAGTGTGTGAATCGTGCCTTCAGGTTGGATAGAGGCAAAAACTCAATGTCTAAAAGGGTATTATAAGAAAATTACAGTACACTCATGTAATGAAATACTGTAGACATTAAAGAATTGTGTTGTGGAAAAATATATAAAGAATACATTAAATTACTTATGATAATTGTTAGGTTAATAAAAGTAGCTTCCCCCCACCCCCAAAAAGTAGCTTCCAAACAAAAAAAGATTATTAATGTGCTCACTTTGTACTGGGGCAGTAGGTATAATGTTTGTTTTTTCTTTTCGGGTTTTTCTGTATTTCAGAATTTTCTATATTGCAGCTAAACTTAGGGTAGTAGTATTTATTGTGTTCTTTTATGGCTACCTAAAGAAAAAGGAAAAAACCTGATCCCTGATGAAAGTTGCATAGAATCAGTATTTAACTTCAGTTGTCTTACCTTGATGACAGAACTTATGTAAATTTTTGTTGTCTTATTAAAAAATAGAATATATTCACTTTAGAAAATATAATAAAGAAACCAAAATTATCCATAGTCTCAGGACACTAAAATAACCATGGTTATTTAACACACGTGTGTTCTTTGGGGGGGGGTGTGTATGTGAGAGAGATAAATGCACACACACATGTATTTATCCAAACTTCATCCATATGACTTAAAAGAGAGGTTGGCAAACTTTTTCTGTAGAGGGTAGTAAATATTTTAGGCTTTGTGGGCTACATACTGTTTCTGCTGAATATTTTTCTTTTTCTGTCTCCCTTCCTTTTCTAGCCTTTCAAAACGTAAAAAACTCTTCGTAGTTTACAGGTTGTAAAAAAGACCAGTCAAGGACAGGCTGTAGTTTGCCTAACCCTGACTTAAAGTATATAATACACTGATTTTAAAACACTTTTTTTTTTATTTTAAAACACTTGAGAGAGAAAAAAAAAACACTTGAGAGAAGAGCATGATGCCACTTACGCAAAGTATTACTTTGCAACAGTGAACTAAATGGCGTACATGTAGTCAGAAACACAAGCCCTCAAGTGAATGTTGCCCAGATTAGCCATTGGGCTTTTTGGTTATGTGCTTCCGCCAGAGCTTTATTTGGACGATGATAGAAGTGGTCCCTAAGTACAGTTGCAGAGAATGGGTCACTGGAAACGTGTTAAAACGATATTACAGTTTCCCTTCTTTCTTTGTCCTTGAATAAGACTTTACTGAAGAATAATGTTGGAGAACATAAGTAATGGTTGCTATACGTCATTGAAATTAAATTCTATCATTTAAGTCACTGAGTAGATTATGTGCGCTCCCTCTCCGTGCCACATGGCTAATTTAACAAAAGTATCACATATCGAATGAAATGTTAGGAAGAGTTTTCCATCACCTGGGTAAAATAACCTGTGAATTTATTTTCTAGATCTGCTCAGTGAAGGAGCGGCACGTCAGTGAAATGAGGGATTTGCCAAGTCGCTATGTTGAAATAGGTAAGCCTTCTGGGAGCGTAACACGTCAAAAGAGAATCCATTCCAGTAAAGGGAAGCCTAAAATCGTGTTCGTCTTCAGGGCTCATCACTTGGGACCTGAGTGAAGTAGGTCAGGAAGCTTTTAAGTTTTGAAACTTTGCTATAGCGCGCCTCTTTTCCAACTGTGTTTCTGATTTTTACACGGTATTTTTGTAGCTGGCTTTGAAGTTTAAGTAACTGTGGGTTCGGGTTCTGTTGTCTCCTGCCTGGACTTAGGACAAATTGCGACGTGCCTCTGCATTCTCATCTACAAGATGTGTGGAAGAACACCTTTCCCACAGGTGGCGGTTGGGAGTTCAGAGCATCCGTGCATGCACAGCTCATCACACGGGACTGACGCCTGGTCCCGTCCGCATGTACCGTCCGAATACGAATTTTCATCATCACTGGGTCCAACTGCCATAATCTTTTCTCTGGATCCCTGCAGCAGCCTCCTGACTGGGTCATCTCCTGCCACCGTGAATTACGGTGATCTGGTCTTCCCACCGCAGTCAGCATGCAGATCAGATCATGTCCCCACCCTCCAGCCTGTCCCTGATGTTGTGGCACAGAGAGGAGACTCTTGGCGGGGTGGGGGTGGGGGGGGTGTCTGTGCTGGCCCTCCCCGGCCTCCACAGCGTCAGCTCAGGCAAGGCTTCTCCTTGGTCTCTGCGCTGCAGCCACACTGACCACCTTTCACCCAGCCATGCTCCTTCGGGTCTCTCTAGAAGGCCCTTCTTGCCTCTTTGCACTTCCTTGACCCTTAATCGTTCCTCAGCTCAAGTATTGCTTGAGAAAGCCCACCGGGAGAGCCCTCTGGGCCTTGCCAGCGAGGGCAGACCCTCCCCTGTGAAGCATGGGTGTCACTCCCCTTTCTCACAACTGTTTCGCTTGCCGTGACTGTGCAGTTGTTCAGTGCAGATTGTACCTTTCCCCACACCGTAAGCTCCCTGAGAGCTCGCTGTGGGTCTGTTCTTGCTCAGTGTCTGTATCGCCGGGACGTGGCCTGATGTCGGTACTAAGTAATACCGAGCATTGAGTATCGAAGGGATCTGTGACTCCAAGATACACCTGTTCAGAAGAAGTCCAGAGATGATCTGCCCCTAGTTTGTACATCTTGGTTTTATAACTTAGTGTAAAAGTGATGCAGACAGAAAGGATGAAAGCAGAATGACTTTTGCCAATTAAACAGATACAGTAAAAGCTACTTGGGACCTGTTTAGAACCAAGCAGTAGGAGACAAAGTCGCGTGACAAAGCAGTTTCGCCACATTGTAAGTCAGCTGAGAAGTTCATTTACCTATTTGGATGATGGGTGGGGAATATCATTTGCAAATGACTGTGATTCTAGAACCAGAACCGTGTGTAGTACCCCCACGGGGCATATGGTCATTCTATCTGGGATATTTTGTACCTGAAGACAGAAGTGGATCGTAGGGTTTTAATAACTTTTTGCCTTAGAAGGAGAAATAAATGCATAGTTGCGATTGCTCAGAGGATGGACAGAGCAGGCCTATGCAGAATGTAACGGTCCTGAGAAGAACTGAGGAACAAGACACTAGAGAAGCCCGGAAACTACCAGATCCCAATCATAACTTCAGTGTCTGTCTTCTTTCCGGCCTCCCAGCAAAATCCTCTGAACACCTCACTGCATAGTGTCCCGAGAGAGAAGTAGTTCAATATCTTAAATACAGATGAGTGGAAAAAAATAAAAATAAAAAAACTCTGGGAGTTTTTAAGGATGGGAGATTTGCCAGGAAGGCATAAAAGTGTCCCAAGTGTCCCCTCCTTAGCTGACGTTGATTGCTCACGCTCAAGGCTTGGCCATTCCCCTGTGTGCTCTACGTGTGCTGACTTCCCCCTCATGGCAGCCCCCATGACAGTGGGGGCTCAGGGATGTAAATAACTGGTGGCAGATCTTACTATAGCGGCATTGGAAATGGACAGGATCTAACTGCAGAACCACCACCAGCTTCTGGAGACCCAAGGAGTTTGCCGAATTCCTGTATGATCTTGATGAACTTGCTTCACTTTCCTGAGCCAGGCTCTCCCCACCTGTAAAGTGGAGGTGCTAGTATCTACCTGTGCAGTCAGTTGTGAGAATGAGACCTAATAACGCCTTCATCACACTGCTTGGCATACAGTAGGCAATCACTGAATCACGGTGGTGATTATCCCTGTGCAGACTTGCAGCCCAGCTCTGTGACTGCTAAGAGCTGGCCCGGTGGTGGCCCCAGAGCCCTGGGATCACGTTATTAAAGTATAGTTCATCTGTCCTACAATTTACGTGAAATAGACCATGTGTGGGTGCCGGCAGTATCACATTACTGACGTTTTACTACTATGGTTAGTGGTTAAGTACCATTTTTTCCCCTCTTGAGAGCAAACCTTTAAGAATATAAACCATTTCCACAGCAGGAGGCAAAGTGGTTTAGATAAGAGTCCTTGACGAAGATAGAGGAAAAGAGAAATATTAGGAGGTCCGGATTACAATTTGCTTTAGCCCCGAACAGTGTGAGCCACTGTTCTTTAGTAAATGAGGTGAAAATGGCATTGAGGTTAAAGAACTATTGGTGGCTGTACGTTTCTTAGAAGCCGGATGTTTAAACTCTTATTTTTATAAATCAGAATCTCACAAACAACACAAGAGCTTTCGCTCTCCGCAGGATATTAGTTGATTCTTAGAAATGAAAAATAATAACGATAATAAGGATTAAGCTTACTGGACAGTCACCAACCCTTGAAGACATTCTCTGTATGTAAGGCTTTTGGCATGTCATTTCTTTTTCCAAATCGTTGAGAGTAGGTTGTGGTCTGAGCCTGACAAAAATGAACTTGGGTCTCTTGCGTTATCACAGGACTCCCTCCCTCTTTGGCACTTTTCACGAGTCTTCCACGGGCTTCATGGAATGGCAGTTAGTGGGGAGAAATGAAGCCAGTGTTTGTGGGTCGTTTTCTGGGTATCTCCTGCCAGGGATAGAGGACTTACATGCAAGGAATTCATGATTGACTTCCTGGCCTTGATTTCATATGGAAGCTTACTTCAAAAAAAAAAAAAAAAAAACTAATGAAGAGAAAAAACTAGATGGGAATCTATGTAAAATGACAGAAGCCAGGAAGAGAGAGAGAGGAGAGGAGAAGGGACATCTTTTTCTCTTTAAGCAGTGTTCATATCTTCAGTTGATTGTATGCTGTGGCTCTTAGAATTTAGCACATTGTTCTATTTTTAGCCTCTTGACTGATTGGGAAAACAGTGACCTGGAAATGAGACATCTGTGTGGTGGGGGAGGCGAGCTGTGAGGTAGATGTCTTTCTTGGATCTAAGTGTGTCTCACCATCCACCTGTTGGACTGTGCTGACCCAGTCATGCAGGTTCCAGCAGGGGACAGTTGTGCCCTGAGAGACGCGGCTCATTCCCTAGCCTGGGGCTCAGCAGGAATCAGGACATCGCTGGCCATCCTTCACGGTGTTTTTGCTTAAGGATCTAGCTTTGAAGGGTGTTCTGTTATAATTCAGTTTGACTCTGTTATCTCTTAATTCTCCTGTTATGCATTATATTTTTTCCCTGACATTTTATTATGAAAAAAATTAAGACATACAGACAGGTGAAAAATTTTCACAAAAATAGTGAGCACCCACATACTCAGCTCTTAGGTCCTGCAATTAAGATTTTACTATACTTGCTTTATTACATGTCTATGTCTGTTCCTTCAGCCACTCCTCCTCAGAGTAAGAACTCTTTCCCACTCAATGTGGGAGACTCAAGTGTTTATTGTTGGGTGTCAAATTAATAAATTTTCTCAGTAACAGGGATTGGTAAGAGATCTGAAACACGTGATGTAACAAATACCTTTTGTTTCTTTTATAAAAACAACCACCAGGCACATGCCAAGTAGAATTTCATTTAATCTTCACAGTGATTCAGATGAATAGGGGCTGTCATCCCATTTTATAGGTGAAGAAGCTGAGGTTCAGAGGGGTCAGGTGACCTGCTCAAGATTATTCCGTTCATAAGCAAAGAAGACAGCATTTGAACTCAGGACAGGGCGAGTTTCAAAGGTGTCGCTCACAACCCCTGTGCCATATGTTCTTCCATGCATTCCTCTCTCTAACCCCGGCCCTCCGTTGCAGCAAGAGGAACTGATGAGAAGGATAAAGGCTTACTCTGGGCATTCAGAGAAAAACCATAGGGTGGAAATTCTCTAGAATCCAAACACCCGTTTTAATATGACAGCGATCATGGCTGCTCACCTGTTCTTCAAACAGCCAGATGAAATGCGGTGGGTTTTTTTCTTATTTTGGTTCAGCAAAGTATCTCATTTGGAGAAGTAGAGACTTTAGTTCCCCTTGTTTTATTCTAGGACTGATAGCCCTTCCTTGTTCCTCCTCCAAATTGCTAGGGAATATCTAGACAATAGTTGCCTTGGATGGCTGTCGAAATGGTTTCTGAGGAAAGGGCACCGAGTCCAAATTGGGACGTGATTCTTTCAACTGTCCGAAAAAGAGAAAACACTCTTGTTTGCTATTTTTTAGTGCTTGACTTCAGCTTAGTGATGTATCAAGGTAGTTTTGGGGGTGTTTTTGGTCTCCGAAATTGTTCTTAAGTTTTATTTTATTCTGGTTAAGAACACTTAAGTGAGATCTAGCTTCTTAAATTTTTAAGTATACTATACGTTATTGTTGACTGTAGGTACGCTGTTGTATGGCGGATCACTAGTGCTCACTCGTCTCACTTAACTGAGACCTTAGGCCCGCTGATTAGCAATGTCCCATTTTCCCCTTCCCTCCACCCTTGGCGACCACCATTCTACTCTCTGATTCTACGAGTTCGACTCTTCTAAATACATCAGAGGAATGGAATAATGCAGTATTTGTCTTTGACTGGCTTGTTTCACTGAGCGTAATGTCCTCGGGGTTCATCCTTATTGTTGCGTGTTGCAGGGTTTTCCTCCTTTTTTAAGGCTGAGTAATATTCCAGTGTCTGTCTATACACCACATTTCCTTTATCCATTCCTCTGTTGTTGGATATTTAGCTGCTTTCTACATCTTGGCTATTGTGAACAGTGCTGCAGTGAACATGAGAATACTAATGTCATTTTCAGCTCCTCATTTCAATTATTTTGGATAAATACCCCGAAGTAGGATTGCTGGATCATACAGTAGTTCTAGTTTTAGTTTTTTGTGGACCCTCCGTGCTGGTTTTCATAGCGCTATGCCAGCCTCCATTCCCACCGGCCACGTGAGAGAGTTCAGGTCTCTCCACATCCTCACCAACATTTGTCTTTTCTTTTTTGACAAGAGCCTATTTACAACTTAAAGTATAACTGCTTGGTTTGACCCTTTTGACCCAGCAGGTCCTTAACCATTATTACCTTTTCCTGTTGTGTGAGCAGCGTGTCATGAGCTACTCGCTAAATCACTCCTCATCCGTGCTGCTTCCTGAGCGCGAAAGTTGAGCAGATGGGCTGATCATATCGTCTTAGCTCTGTCATTTAGCTCAGTCGTGTGCTGAATATCAATTAGGAAAGATGTAATTAAATTGCAGGCTAAACTTGCTTTAAGTTGTTTTTGTCTTATGTGTACTATGGGCTCCTGTCTTGCGTGTTTTTCTTATCTTGCCCAATAGGAATTCTCTTCTGTTTTATTCCTGTCTGTTAGGTCTTCTCCATAGTTTGCTGATGTAAAACATGGTGATGCCTCTGCTTCACAGCACAGCCCTGAAGATGTTGGCATGTTGTGGTTTCCAAATGCGTTTTCTTCGATGAGTGGTCAGGCTCACTGTGTGTCCAAACTTCCTAAAAGCCCGTGGATAGTATACCCAGTCCATTACGAAATACTAGCTTCTGGTGACTAAGGGGTCAGATTCTCTGGAGAGTAAGGCGCTATCACAAAGGGGCCTCCGTGCTTTCTCGTAAGTGAATACAAGACAGTGAAAGATACTTGTTCCTATTTTATGTTGCTTGAGAAACTCTTGTTTGTTTGCTTTCTTAAGAATCTTAGAGGCCCAGATCTATAGCAGATTATTTTATTTAGCTCCAGTGAAGACACCAGATTCCTCCGGGTCACATCTAATGGGCATTTTGAAACCCACAAACAGAAAACAAGGGCCAAAACCAAAGCAGCTGCCGCCACAGAACCCCCCAGAGAGCGGCCCAGGCCGTAGCTTGCATTCCTGCTACCCGTAGCACACTTCTAACCCGAGCAGCTCCGTGTGACCGCTGTCTGGGAAAAGGAACTTCAAATTCCTGCTTGTGCTGCCTTCCACTCAGGTGACTTTAGTTAAGTTACCTAACCTCACTGAGCCTCAGTGCCCTGCCATGAAGGAAGTACAGGGTTGTTATGGTGAAAAGAAATCCTATGTGTACAGTATTTCACGCATTGCCTCTCATATGGGGTATGTTCCTTAAAGGGGAGCTTTTAGTAATATTACTGTCATTTTCAGTTACTCCTTGAGAGAGAAAAACCGGCTAATTTTAATAACTGTTTTATTTTAACAGTCAGGAGACAAAAATACCATTGTCCATAAAGTCAACTGAACAAGAATTGGAGGAAAGGTATAAATAAGCTTCAATTAAATTATCCTGAAGAAATTAATATATTTCATAACTGCATTTTTTTAGTAAAATATATCTGTAAGCCTGTATGATATAGGTGCAAGTAATCAAGAATATTGATTTAAAAAAAAAGAATATTGATTTAAGTATCATCACTTATAGGTCTGAATATACTGATAGTGACTAATCTACTTATGAATTATTTGGATATAAAGACCTGAATTTTTAAGGTTTTAGACCTGAAGATTTTAGGTCTGACTATAAAGACCATTCAGACCTAAAATCTTGATTTTTGTCCTTTACAATTTAAGGTTCATTTTAAATATGTTTTTTAAATGAAAAATTTTTAATGAACATGAAATGAAATGTTTTCTCTCACGTTACATAGACACCATGCCCGCTCTTGAGGGGCTTATAGTCATGATTATTACTGTTTTCACCCTTAACCCTACCCCCCCCACGGAAATAAATTAACCTGTTTTGCACTGTGTCTTGCTTTATTTCCATTTTTGCATAGCATGTGATATTACTATTATTATACTCATTATGATTTGCTTCTAGACTCACAATGTCTTTTAAGTCAGACAGGGTCTTTATCATTCTGATGCTTCTGAAAGAATGTCTTAAGCCAAATTGGTGCTCAGTAATTCTTTATTAAGTAGTTGATGACCCTCAAAGATGTAAGACCCAAGGTATAAGAGACTTCTTGTTAATTTCTTTTGGCAATCATTCTGAAACGGATAGTCGATATGCAGTGGCCCAATGGTACCTGTGTATTTATGACTCTAACCCCAACCCCATTGCCTCGGTTGATCATAAAGTTGGTGTGTCTCATGGATAGCTTAACATTTTGTGCTTGGAGGATTCTCAGAAGATGGCGGTAGGGTTAGCATAATTTTTCAGACTGCCTGAGTCATCACCTAAAAATGGAACAACTAGATCACACGACCAAGGACTCGTTGACAAATTGTACAACACAACCGAGCGATAGAGTAGCCCCGAGGACCCCAGATACAGGTGAGTGTATCTCACCTGTGGCACCGACAGCCGCAAGACCGGCAGTGGTGTCGATGTCTGTGTGAGAGAAAGTAGAGGGAAACAAGGGGGCGTCTGGTGAATCTGAGATCAGAAGAACTGGCAACCAGCAGGCAGTGTTCCCTGGAGAAGACCACCAGCTGCTCAGTGGGGGCAGAGCTGCATTGGGTGAGGGGCTCACAGCCCAGCGGCCTCTGTGAACCCTTAGCAGCTGAGCACCTAGCACTGTGTGCTGAGGCTGGAGGAGGATAAAGCCAGAGATCAGGTCATGGACTGTAGAGATGAAAGAGAAGAGACAGACAGAAGTGGGGTGGAGCAGTGCCAGGAAGTCTCAGAAAGCAAGAGGCCAGGTTTTTAACACTAAATGAAAACAGCGTAAGAGGGAACTGTAAATTGAAGAGCTTTCCCAGTCCCTGCCTCTTTCTAAGAGATTGGGGGGCCATGACGTCACCCACGGACGAGGACCAGAAAGGTACCACGGTCAAATCTCGTACTGAGGGTTAAGGAAAAGTAAATAAGGAGCAGAAGAACACTGTTGGCAATGAAAGCAAGAAACCAGAAAGAAACACCCAGAACAAGCTATAAGACATTTTTTAAAGTAATAGCAAGACATGAAAGAACAAAATTCAGAATTTAAAAAATGTCAAATGAGATGACAGAACTCAAATATTTATAAATAGTAGGACAATTTAAAAAATCACAAAGCAGTAAGAAAAAAAGATCTGCCATATCATGGTAAATACTGAAGACTGGCAAAGACGGTTCAGCCTAGAAACAAGAGCCCCTGAAGAAAAGAACAAAACAAAGGAAAGGAAAGGAGCAGATACGAGGAAACAGTAATTCAAGAAAAGTTTCCCGAAACTACGAAGAAATAAACCTGAAAGCTATAAATTAAAAGTATACCCCTGTGTATCTGAAGCGAGTGATTCGCGATGAGCACCATCAAGATACATTTGAGTACAGTTAACTGGACTTGGAAGACAAGCAGTCTGTTGGGCTTCTCAATCCGCGCTGCTCGGTGCAGGAGCCGCTGGCCACTCGGAGTCCTTGAGAGCGGCAGGTATGGATCGAGCTGCGCAGCATACAGGATTCTGAAGACCTAGTGCGAAAACAAGAAGTAATGGTCTCATTAATTTCTTACGTTGTCACATGTTGAAAACATTTTAGATATGTTAAAATATATTTTTAAAATTTTACCACTTTTTACTCTTCACTGTGGCTGCTAGAAAAAAAATTGCATGTGCAAGTTGTCTCTTTGGCATGCCTTAATGTTCTCCTGGACAATGTGGATCTAGAGCTCTAAACTCCCTTCTGCGTCGGGGTCCTCATTCTGCGTCCAGAGGACCTCCCTGAATGGAAATTTCCTAGGAATAGCCCTTTTGAAACTTTCTCTTTCTCTCAATAGGCTTGGGATCTCTCTTTTTGTCTTTTTCCTTGAATACTTTCTTCTTGCATTTCAAGGAACACTTGCTCTCCAGAAAAAGCCAGAGCACAGCTCCGTTTGCATCTGTGGAGGTAGAAAGCTGTGCCTCAGTCCTGACCAGCACCCCCCTGCCAGGTTCATCCTACTCAGAGTGAGCACAGCGCCCCCTGGAGGGCTGGGGAGCCATCGCTGCACGCTGTAGACCTTGTCCTGAGCTATAGCTGCTGCCTTGGGCTCTCTCTGGAAAGGGCATTCTTCTCTCCTTTTTCTTCCCTCTTCAGCTTTTACCTTCTGGTTTGTTTTAGTTCTCTCCAACCGAGTTTGTCTTTGTTTTCTTTGTGATTTATCTTTTCCAGATAACTAGTTTAAAGATGAGCTTCTGTGGTAATAGACCTATAAACTATCTGTGTTTAAACTAGTTCTCTTGTAGGGAAAAACAAGTAATCTTCATTAAAATGATTAAAATCATTGGGATGTGGAAAAGAAGAGAATTTCAGGGAAAATAATTAACTAGAACATCCACCGGTCCTTTAAAAATTTGAAATAGAAAGCCATGTAATTACTTGAAGATATTTTACAAAATCAGCCCATAAACTTTTACATCACTTATGAATGTTCTTCAGGAGAATAAACATTACCATTCCACATTTTCTTTTCTTGACGTTAATCTTAACACTATTTTTATATGCGACATCTTTTCTTCGTAAATAGCATTTTTCCAGTTAGTTTGTAATTTAGCCACTTTGTGTCGTCTGCCTAAATTATTACTAATTCTCAGTGAAGTCTGGTAAGATCTAGTACTTAACAAAAGCATGTATTACAGAGTCTGGAATCGAGACATGTAATAGCTATGTGGTTCTGCACATTTTCCCTTGTTTTCTTTAAGAACACATTAGATTTTCTATTGTTCCGAATTAGAGAACAAAAAGTTTTCTGTCTTATTAATGGAAGCTTTTGAGGACTGGGAAGTAAGTATGTAGACCAGGGAAGGTTTGGATCGAATTATTTCCTTGCTTCTCTGTTCTGTTCCTGACAGCACATTCACTGAAACCAAGGCTTGATGTATATTTGGTTACCTGTAGGAGAGACACTGATACCCCTTGTCACTGTGAGCCTAGGCAGTATATTTGGCATCCTGCATGGGGAGAGTAACTTGTTCACCCACCACTGGCTAGATAATGTTCTCCCTCAGGTGCCTGTGGTAGACAAAGCTTCCTTGTAATTCCCATGAATCTGTGGTATCTCTGCTTGGTTGATTGAATGACTGATTGAACTGTATGTATAGCATTTCAATGATGAAATGTTATTTAGTAAAAGAGAACTCAAGTCCATTTCTACCAAATGAGGGTTAACCATCTCAGGAGTGATGGCAATCAGGGCATCTGGTTACTGTGTCTGGATGCCTTCTAGAATGTGAAACTGCCACCTCTTTGATCAGTGGGTCCTGCGTGGCCCCATACTGTTCAGTAGCATCTGTACATTCCAGCCCTCCTCTGTCCCTTCCCTACCCCCTCCTCCTGTGGGAGCTTCTCTAGAACCTTCTGTGCCTGGCTACACTGGATGTGCTCATTTGTACATGTGGTCGTGGTGGAGGTGGTTGTCTGCATATGCACTTCATGTGAACATGTATCACATTACCATTTTACCAAAAGTAGTTTTAAGTGCCTGGATTAAAATACTCAGTTCGAGCTCACGAAGACTGAGGACAAGTGTGAGTGGCAGTGGTGGGACCAGAGCATCTGCCTTTGGAGTTCCACTCTTTGGTTCTTCACAGGGCACCATGGTCACCTATGTGATCTAACCAAGGACAAAGCATAAGAAATAAGTACCTTTTTAATGTTAATGTTATTACTATTTAGTAATTTTTTTGGTCAACCTCAATTTCATTTTGGTATAAAAATTAAATTGTGAAAACAGTTGTATAAGAAGTTGACATTAATGATAGTCTGAGACAAGTAACAATAAGGGATCTGCAAGGAAAGTGAAGAGGTAGAAGAAAAATTCAGTAGCCCCTCATTTCATCTGTGTTAGGGATTTTATGTCTACTCTGATTCCATTATTTTATAGATGGGAAAAGTTATACCTGCAAAAGTTAAATGTCTTTTCCAAGTTCGATTTACTAGAAGTTTATAACCCAGATTTCCTGACTCTACATTAAATATTGTTTCTTTTTTTTTAAGATTTTATTTATTTATTAGAGAGAGAGCATGAGTTGGGTGGAGGGTGGGGGGCAGAGGGAGAAGCAGGCTCCCGACTGAGCAGGTAGCCTGATGTGTGGGGCTTTATCCTAGGTCCCTGGGATCATGATCTGAGCCGAAGGCAGATGCTTAACCAACTGAGCCTCCAGCTGCCGCAACATTAAATATTGTTGCTAATACGCTACACTGACTTCCCCTAGTATGGAGAAAAGGGCATATTCATCACAGAACTTAACTGAATCTGGGGCACCTGAGTGGCTCAGTTGGTTAAGCATCCAACTCTTGGTTTTGGCTCAGGTTGTGATCTCAGGGTCGTGAGATTAGGCCCCACGTTGGGCTCCACTCTCAGCATGGAGTCTGCTTGAGATTCTTTTCCCCTCCCTTCCTCCCTCCCCTTCTGTTCTTCCCACTGTGTATGCACTTCCTCTTAAATAAATAAATCAAATAAATAAATAAATAAATAAAATCTTTTTAAAAAAACCACAAAACTTAACTGAACCTGAACCTGAAGCTAATACCACAAACTGTGGAGAAGGTCTGAGTCGGGAAACTCTTAGAAAATGTGGTGGATCCAAATGAGTCTGTTTCCAAATGAATGTGGAAGTGGATTGCATGACTTCTACAAGGGTCTCCACCCCCTACTACTCTATCGGGTAGCTTTGCTGTGTAATAAACCAGCCCCAAACTTAGTTGCTTAAAGTAAAAGTCATTTATTATAAATATTTTACAGCAGCTAATTATTAGACTCACACTGTTTGCAATATTAATACTTCTACCACTGAGTTTTCCTGTTGGGTCTGTGAACTCCAATGTAATTAAATCCATATACTTCTTAAGTGATGCACTAGTTTTACATTTTAAATGCCTTAAAAAGAAAGAAATTTATTTTCTCTGACCTTTATTCCAACTAGGAAATAGTGGTCTTTCACCACAGTGGAATTTATATTAATACACCTTTTTTTTTTTTACTTCTGAGTCTTCAAATAAAATGTTTATTATTAAAAAAAAGAACAGTAGTTTTATAATTATAAGTAGTATTCCTTGTGACCTTTGGATCACTATAATGCCCTAATTGTGAAAAACCTACTAAATTCAGGTATTTTTTTAAAACAATTATTATCGTCATTAATATTAGTTTACATTGGGTTTTCTGCGTTTAAAAGTGTCTTCGTGGGATTTAACTATGTCATTTTTAAACTCACTGGTCACAGTGCCACGTGTGACCGTTCTCGCTGCTGTTGTAGTCAGGTTTGCTTTTGACGGCGATAGAAAATTTCAAGTTTGAGTTTCTGGATATCCTTTTCTGGCCTTTCATTATTGTCCAAAAAGTGTGTTTACCCACACTCCCTTTTATGTTAGATTTCTGCGGTCAGTCCACCCAGCGTTCATCGTCGACGTGTCCTTTCGTCAGTGGGCTGCTTTTTCCTCGTGTTAACACTGAGTCTTTTATCCCTTTTGTTTGCAGTGTCTCAGTTTGAAACCGAATTCTACATCAGTGGACTTGCACCTCTCTGTGATCAGCTTGTTGTGCTTTCCTATGTGAAGGAGGTGTCGGAAAAAACGGTAATTTGGTTTTTTATACCGCAAATGCAGAGGGAAGTGCGGGCTCATTTTTTAGCACTGTAGTCAGATCAGGTTGCCCATGAAAGGGCCGCGCTGTAGTCCGAGCAGAACTTCCTGACCTAGAAAAGAAGGTCGGTGGAGATTATGTATTTACCTTTCAGAAGCTTCACTCATTGCCTGCCTTTGTTCCCTTTGCCGAGCCAAGAGAAGTCATTTTTTTTTTCTCTTTTTTTCCATCTCTCGGTATTTTCATCGAAAGGAATGAAAGATTCCTTTTGCTGAAGGGCAAAGAAACTAAGCTGACACTGTGCATTAGCAGAAATGACAGCAATGAAGTTGATCTGCCGCAACAAGGGGGGCCCCTGTGGTCAGAGGGAATTACGGAAAGGGCACTTCATTATTTCCTGTGGTCCAGACAGATTTGCTTACTTCCCAGTGGCTGGCTGAGTCTCACTAGCTTGATTTTGGCTTTGAAATGGGTTGTGACGACATCTCAGTCATCAGGGCAAATGAGGGTATGAAATGCATGGCCAGTAGAAAGCAGTAGAGATTTTGTTATACGTGACTTTGGAGGGAAGCTTGTATTTGTGATCCAGGGGAGGTCATGTCCAGTGGAGACACTCGCTCTTCCTTTGAAGCCTAGATGGGCACCACTCCCAGCTTGTCTTCATTGTTAGAGTCCAGGGGTTCGGCCAGGAAGGGGGACGTTAGGGAGTGGCTTCAAGGCGTAAACAAGGAGAGCTTATTGTAAAGGATTTTCTCTTAGATGCTGTATATAAAAGAATTGCAAATTGATTGTCTAGCCCTTTACAGTAAGTAGGGCTCTCCTTGTCTGTGTCCTCTTCTCCCCCTTCTTTTCAGTTGGCTAGGAATAAAATGGGGGGGAACCCTGGGAGCCCCAGTTTTGAAGTGGTACCTGCTCTTGAGCATTTCTGCGAGCGAGCGCTTGCAGTGAAGTCATCGCTATAGTAACCTGAGGCTCTGGGCGCCCATGTTGCTAGGCAGTGGGATGCTGGAGACTTACGTGAATACTCAGAGCGACTAAAATCAATAGGGCTGGCTTCTAGCCCTGTTGCAGGACATCACTTTATTATTTTATTTATTTTTTTGAAAACAAAGAAAAGCAGTGGCTCCCGAGAGAGTAAATACAGTGCTTTCTGATGAGGGAGGTGGGGCAGATTGAGAATGTGATCGAAAGACATAAGAAAGCAGCAGTAAAATGGAAACGGGAAAGCCTCATAAACAACCGAGCAAAAAAAGAAAGGAAGCAGGGAGACCTTCGTTAATAAAAGAGAGTATTACAAAGGAGTAAAAGACCAGAGAAAGCCCAACCTCATGGAGCAAATTAGAAAATGAAATTGAATAGAAAAGGAAAAGGAATTTTTTCAGAGGGAGAAGAGTGAGAGTCTCGGAGAGGACTCAGAATGTGTGTGCCAGGACATGTAGCTGTTTTATATGACACCAGGGTACAGCTTGGATCCTTAAACACGGAGTAAACCGATAAAATTATGACAAAAGGAGTAAAGCAAGCGTGGGGCCTGCCCGCCCCCCTTTCTCTTTTTTCACGTGGGAAAGACAGTGTGACTGCAACATTCAGCAACACTTGTCTTTAGATCCTGCACGCCCTCCTCTAGAATGTTCTCCCTCGCACCTGTCACATTGTGCGTGTGTCCACACAGTTGCCATTGTGGCGACACGCTCCTCTTTGTTGCCCGATTTTTAGGAACTTCATTCTGTTGTCTCTCCACGCGGCTCTGTATTCCCCATCGTTGTCATGGATAGTGGTTGTGACCTGTTTCATCTGGATGTATTCAGCTCTTCCCCTACCGTTTGCTTCTCTTTCGTCCATTAATAAAGCATATGTGTACCCAGAGTCATGCTAAGCACTGGGGATCAGAGACCCCACAAGACCAAGTTCTCGATCTCGGGAAGTTAATAAGCAGGGCTGTTGGACCACTGAGCAAAGGTTGTGAAGTAACAAGATGAATCACACCACCGATGGTTTCCTTATGCCTCTCAAGGAGCTGTTTCTGTGACCAAGCAAGGCGGTTTTCTTTTATTAGTATTTGCTTCAAATGTTTTTTTCTATTCTTGCTATTCTAATTTTGGTATTTTTGCCATTGTTCGAGCAGTTAATTTTTTTAAATATTCAAGTCTTTCCATTTTTTTCTCATTGTTTCAAAATGGAGGTATTTCTCATTTTTCCACAGATGTGAAAAACTATGCTGTATAGTCACTATTTTTCCCCCCTCTACTGGTTGATCTCTTATAGTTGCTGTTTTATTTTTGGAAGGTTTTTAAATGTATGAGACACAAAACTAATGCAATTGCTTCTCAGTTAACCTAACAAAATGGATCAGAGTACCCTGTGAGGCTTACAGTGTTCCTGGGGATTTGGGGAGTTGGGGAAGCCCCGACTTGTCTCACGCTGTCCCCTTCGTCGGGTTCTCTCCACCCGTGTCACACGGCTGCAGGTGTTGCTGCTTTGGAAAACACTCGTGTGTGTGTTTTTTGCCTGTGTGCTGAGTGCTCAAAAACTCAAACTTTCAAAGTAAAACAAACTTGACTTCAAGATTCACCGTAAGTCCCACTTTTTCCACAAGTTGCAGTCTCACCATTTACTTATGAGACTTTGACCTTGGTAGAGTTTTTGGTCCCCGGTTCCTTCATCTGTGATGTTGGGAGCAATAATTCTCACCAGGGGGCCGTTCAAGAGCTCAGTGAGAACAGTCGGCATCTCCTCCCCTTCTAGGTTAGTGGAACTGCATCGGCCCGAAAACACTCTCCGTCCCCCTTCTTCCTTGACCTAGAACTGCGCTGATCAAAACTGTGGTCGCTAACTCTGTGTGGCTCTCCAAACTTTAATTAATGAAAATGAAAGACTCGGTTTTTCGGTCGCACTAGCCACCAGTGACTCCTGCCTGTCACCCCGGGCCGTGTCCGTGGCCACCGTTGCCTTCTCGGCGTGTGTTCTGTTTTCGATGTCGCTCTCAGTCTGCGTGACTTTTCAGTGTCACCAGTAAGCTTACCAGTAGCGGCAGTGGTTTGGCAGTTTGCAATAGTGTTTTTAGCCTTTCTCACGTTGGTGAGGAAGAGACGTAAGCCGGTTGTGGAAGTGTGTGGTGGCCGTGCCCTTGGAGCTGAGTGGTGGACGGCTGTAGCCACACCAAAGGTCAGGAGATGACACGTTGTGACGAGGCTGTCTGTGCAGGTGGCTGGAAGGGCTCACATCTGCTGAAATTAGGAAGCCCGTGCATTTAATTAGGACGGACCAGAACGAATTTGTACAGTTTCTAGAAACATATTAAAAACACCCTGCCCTCTCTTTCCCCCCAGGAAAGAGAATACTGTGCCCGGCCGAGACTGGACATCATCCAGCCGCTCTCTGAAACCTGTGAAGAGATCTCTTCCGACGCCCTGACCGTGAGAGGCTTTCAGGAGAATGAGTGCAGAGATTATCATTTAGGTGAGAGACCCAGGCCCTGGCTCATGTTATTTCTTAGACTTGGGGGTTTTTTCCCTTTCATGCGATTAGCACAACCAGGAATTTAAATTAAGGTGCCACAAGGATCAAGGTAGAGACCTGACCGTGTCGAAGATGAGGGCACGAGGCCCAGACACACGGCAGAACGCGCTCGAGCTCGCACAGCAGACGGGAGGGGTAGGCCTGGGGCCAGGACCGCGGTGAGTAGGCTCCGTGGTCTTTGTTCTTAGGTCTGTGGTCCTAATTAGTGTGACCCTTACATTGACGTGGGCAGCAGGGTTCTGTGGTTGCCGTTCGACTCCCAACTTTCTGTATCTGGAAAGTGTGCCCTGGGACGGCCGAGAAGTCGTCTTTCTGCTTGTGACCAAATGCCCAGAGCCTGGAAGAATGCTTGACAAGTACTAGGTGTTCACTGACTATCTGCAGAGTGGACGAGAGCATGCCCTGCTCACTGCTCAGAAGTAAAGGACGAACCACTGCAGTTTGTTCGACCGGGGCCTCTGCTCGAGTGTCCTCCCATCCTTGAAAAATACTCTGATGAAAGTAGAACATAAGCAATTTTGGATCACTGAAAAAATAAAGAAAAAAAAAAAA